>PVHP010005816.1:0-63366 GCA_004024765.1 Zapus hudsonius
TTTGATGAGTGATAGATGAGACAGATAAGCCCAGAGTGTCAAGAGCTGTACAAATGAAAATCAAAGGTTGGGGCTTAGGGCTTATGAACACAAGGGAAAGGGGAGAGACATCATAGGCAAGAGAATAAAGATAGTAAATAGAGGTACACATTTTTTAAGACACCAAAGAGTGCCCAAATGACCCAGGCAGGCAAAACCAAGAAAAGAATCTCCTAAAAGAAAGAGCAGATCAGCATAGATTCTAAAACAACTCTTGAGACTCAATCCATCAGTCAAGTTCATCTTACCAAGCTCCAAAACAACTCAAACTATGTTGATTTGACTTTGGACCTCTTTGCAAGTTTCTGTACAGACACGCAATCTTTAGGCTGAAGGTAAACAGAATCATAAATGGAGATTGGACATATTTCTGATATCAAAAGGATCTTACAAAATAGCAATTTGATTAGGTAAGTATAAGCGAATGAAAAACACATGCATGAAGTTTCAGTGGGGCACACAGATGTCTTCAAAGATCTCAAAAGCTCCCACTACACACTTCTGCATGGCCAAGAAAGCCATCAGCAAAACGAAAAGGCAAGCAAGACAGTAGATGAAAAATGTTGAGGACCACTTGACTTGATAGAGGGGAATGTCCATAACATGTAAGGAACAGAGACAGATCAATAACATCAGTAACAACATAATAGGGCCAGGAGAACCTGGCTGAATACTAGGCTATCCATGGTCCCCTGTCACAAGGACTGATCCAGACGACCCATGGAGGAGGACATCCAGCTGGTTGGGGATGTGGGAGGGGGAGTATTGGAGAATTGGGGATAACAACTCATTGTTTGCCCACTAAATAATGTAACTCATTATGGACAATAAAAATAAAATAAAATAAAACTTCTTGGTAAAATGAAAAACAAAAAAGAACTTGGTGGTGCACTTCTATGATATAGGTCATCAATCAGGGGGCTGAAACAGGAGGATCTTAAGTTTGAGGCCAGCCTATAAAATATAGTGAGACTCTCAAAATTATTTTAATAAAATAAAATGAAAATTTAAAGAACAAAATGTAAATAGTTTAAAAAGTGGGCAAAGATCCCAACATCAACCTCTGGCCTCCACACATATTCACACATGTACACACACACACACATGCACACACACACACACACACACACACACACACACGAACATGCACACACACAATTCATACAAAATGTTAAAAAATAAAATGAAAAGTAGGTGAAGGTCTAGAATAGGTATTTCTTCAAAGAAGACATAAAAATAGCTGTTATTTGAAAAAGTTCACAATGTCACCAATCACCAGGGAGACACAAATCAGAAGCCACATGAGGTGTCTTCTCATTGTACCTGTTACGATAGCTTTACCCAAAAGACAAATGCAAACCAAGGTCTGATGATAAAAGGACCTTTGTACATTGCTGGTGAGAATGTAGATTGGTACAACCATTAAGAAAATTAGTATGAAGGTTTCAAAATAAATAAAAAACTGAACTATGATATCAGCCAACATTTTTCAGCTGGTTACTACACACAGAAAATGAAATCATCACCTTATAAAGATTATCAAAAGCCCCAAAAGTAGAATTTCTCAGACTAGCCAAGACAAGTAAACAACTAAAGCGCCCTTCGGTGGGTGAAGGAAGGGCTGGGGATTTAGCTCAAAGGTAAACCGTTTTCCTAGCAGGAGCAAGGCCCAAAGTTCAATCCTGAGTGCTGCCAGAAAACAAACTGAAAATAAATTTGTTTGGTGGATGAGATGATAAAGTAATTGTGGTGTATGCATATGAGGGAATATTATTCAACCCTTAAAACGAGTTCCTACCATTTTCAACAACATGGATGAATTTAAAGGAAATTTGTGTTCAGTTATATAAGCCAAATGCAGAAAAAAAACTTCTGTATGGTCTCACATATATGTGGAATCTGTTCTGAAAAAAATTAATACTTAGAAAATAAAATGAGGATTACCAGGGAAATGGGACAAATAGGATGATGCAGATCAAGAGTAAGTCCAGAGGGCTGGAGAGACGGCTTAATGGTTAAGGCAGAAGGACCCAAGTTTGATTCCCCAGTGCCTACATAAAGCCAGAAGCAACAAGTGGTGCATGTGTCTGGAGTTCAATTGCAGTGGCTAGAGGCCCTGGCATGCCCATTCTCTCTCTCTCTCTCTCTCTCTCTCTCTCTCTCTCTCTCTCTCTCTCTCTCTCTCTCTCCCTCTCTCTCTCTCTCTGCTTCTGTCTAACTCTCTCTTTCTCTCTCTCTTAAATAAATTAATTAATTAAATAGAATAAGTCTAGAGCTCTAATGTATCCATTGTATTATATTCTGAGGATGTACAGAGAAAGCAAGTTCCCTTGCACACATTGGATAATGCTCTAAAATTCACTTGTGTGCCTGTAGTAGCCACTCCACAGTGAGGGTGTGTAATGGCATTTTAGTCGGTGGGAAACTGCATGTGTTATAGGAGTTCCATAGGATTATATGGAGCTGAAAAACGATTCACTGTCCCTTTCAAGGGGATGGCATCCCACAGATGGGAGATGCCTCACTGGCTTCACCTTTTAAATGGTCAACCACCTCTTACAAGTGCCACAGGTGATCAAGCCTTTAACACAAAGCCTTTAGGTGACACTCCAAATCTAAATGACAACCATGCCATCTTGGATTTGTGTCAGAACCCATGATATCTGCACAATGAGTAACCACCTAACCATGCAGGTCTCAGAGCGTGTCCCTATTGGTGAGCGATGTGGGACTGTACATTGGCATCAATACAAGTATAGCAAGACCTCACTTCATACACCTAAAATACATACAATAAAAGCTTAAAGAGAAAAAAGAAGAAAGATAGCTGGACTTGGTGGTTCACTCCTTTAACCCCAGCACTTGGGAGGCAGAGGTAGGAAGATGACCATGAGTTCGAGGCCACCCTGAGTCTACATAGTTGATTTAAGGACTGTTTCTCGAAGTGGAATCTATGTTAAACTCATCTAGAATTTTTTTTTTAAATGAGAACCGTGGATGTATCAGTTACGCTCTCATTGTTGGGCAAAATGCCCAATCAGAAGCATCTTAAGGAAGGAAGGGGTTCGTTTTTCAGCTTACAGTTTTGAAGGGAAGTCAGTCATGGTGGAGGAGACATGACAGGAGCAGACAGACAGTGTCACCTCTTCGTATCAGCAGGGAGAAGGTAGAGAGAGCAAACAAGCAGGGCCTGGCTATAACACTTCAAAGCCTGCCCTCAGTGACACACTTTGTCCAGAAAGTATGTCACTCTTAAAGGCCTCACAACCTTCCCAAATAGCACCAAGTAGGAATTAAGTATTCAAGCACATGAACCTGTAGGGAACATTTTACATTCTAACCACAACACTGTGTATGGCTCTAAATTTACCTAAGTCTAACCTCAGAGGTCACAGCCTGACGGTCTGCATTTCTTTGTGTGTGTGTGTGTGGTGTTTGCTTTCATGTGTTTGTGCAGGTACTTGTCTACGTTCACATGCATGTGGAGGCCAGAGGCTAATTTTGGTGTCCTCTTAAATTGCTCTACATATTACTTACTAAGGCAGGGTCTTTCACTTGAACCCAGAGTTTACCAATTCAACTAGTTTAGCTTGTCCTGGGATTTTCATTCCCACATTCTAAATTCTGGGATTTCTGGCTGGCTGCTACACCCGCTGATCATTTATATGTGTGTTGAAGATCTGAACTCAAGTCTTCATGCTTTGCTTGCTCTGGAAGCCCTTAACAAACTGAGTCAGCGCCCCTGGTCCAGAGACCTGCATTTTAAAAAATTCTGGAAAATTCTCTTGCATACTTACAGCTCTGGTTTCCAGAAGAGAAGTCGTGTTCATGCATATAATGGTATTTTCTTTGACCCAAAATATTTTTTAAATATTTGAACCATTGTGCTAGAATAACATGCACACATGAAAAATGTAAAATACTCATGGGGAGATGGCTCACTGGAGAAAGTGCTTACCACTCAAACCTGAGTTGCCAAATTTCATCCCAAAAAAACACATTCAGAAAGAAGTCATGGAGAACTTCTGTAATCCCAACACAGTGATGAAAAATTTGGAGGTAGAGACGGGAGAATTTCCCAAAAACTTGCAAGCATCAAAGAAATACAACAGCACAAAGTGAGATACAGAGAGCAAAAACCTGCCTCAAATGAAGTGGAAAGCCAAGAACTGATCCGAAATTGACCCTCTGGTCTTCATATGCACATTGTGGCATGCAGGCATACTCTCTCTCTCTCTCTCTCTCTCTCTCTCTCTCTCTCTCTCTCTCATGTTTTAACAATCTACGAAATCAGGGCCTACATTTGTGCAAAGTGACAACTGACTAGCTAGCCATGAGCATTGACAAGTCTCTTGGCAGCCCAAGGACTCTTGGGATTTTGACTGCTCCCGCCAGGCCACTGTGTTTCTCTATCGTGCATGCTACTTGCTACAGATTTTTAAACACATATTTTTAAATTTTTACAGTAATTACAGACTTGGAAAAAAAGTGGTCAAGATAATTCAGGGATTTCCCATATGCTCTTCACTGAGCTCTCCTAATGTTAACATCTTACACAGCTCAAGCTAAGCATGAACGTTGATTGGCCCACTACCATGAACAAAAGTACAGGTTTTGCAGGGGCCCCCTTTCTATTCTAAGATCTAAATCTGGGATTTTGCCCCACAGTCTCTTGGTTTATGATCGCTCATCTAGCAGTCACTGCATGACTCCTTTCTTCTGGACTGTTCCCTAAGTCCTGTCAGGCCCCCTCAGGGCCAGGAGATTCCTCCCAGTGGTTAGCACCCCTCCCCCCACACACATCCATTGATTCCAGCAACTTTCCTGGCTGCTCCCTAACAGCTGCAACTGCCAAATGAAGAATATCTTCCCACATCCAGTGTGGAAAGAACGCTTCGTTCCAGGCCTGTGAGCACACCTGCACTCACTAATGGCCTTGTCGATAGTACCACCTTCCATTAAGTAGGATAGTGGGGTGGTTTATCTATGAGGGTTATTGCATGCCCACAGCATTTGGAGGTAAGAAAGGAGCCGTGTCCACATAGCTTTGCATGCCTCCCTGCCCTCTCTCTAAAGGGCTTCTGAACCCAATTTCTGTTTGGTGTGTGGCAATCTTTGAATACATGCCATCTGAGGTGAGGAAATGGAGATGTTGTAGAACTTTCACTTTCCTTCCTGCTTAGCTTGTATACATTTGCTTTCTGCCCAGTAGGACTAAAGCTCTTGAGGGAAAACGTGCTTTCATTTCTTGGCCACCTTTCCAAGAGAAGTCCAATTTTACAGCGCCTGAAAGCACTAACAGGAGTATGTGCTGATTTACCTGAACTGAAAGTACAAATCCAATTAACAAATCCACAAGGAATAGGGCTGGAACTGAGCCATTCTTCCAGGTGGAGACATCTTTCTGCTAGACGTGGATTTGTGTGTGTGTGTGTGTGTGTGTGTGTGTGTGTGTGTGTGCCACAGCACACTTGTGGAGGCCTGAGGGCCACCTGGGAGTGTTTGTCCTCCTCTCCCACCTTGCTGGAGACAGGATCTCCCTTGTCACTTTGTTTATGCTCTTCTGGATTCTCTGGACTCCACCTTCCTATGCCAAAAGCATGTCAGTCTTATATGTTTCTTGGACTATTCATCCCTGGTCCTTTAGTTGTCTGGATAACCAAGGACCTGATTGGGGAGACCTGGAGTCTAACAATTCCACATTTCCAAACTCTAGATTGACGCCTGAGAAGAATCCAATAAACAATTAAAAAGAAAAACTTTTAAACACGGGAAATTCTAGAAAGGTAGCCAGGTATAACACAGCATCAAAGCCAAAGTCCACGCGAGCCAAAATATCCCAAAGCTGTCCATGGGTGGGTTGGGCTGCCGTGGATGTGCCATCAAGCACCTTCCATCTGTCTTACTTCTGTTACTGCCAACATACCCAGCTCTCAGCTTCCTAGATTGCGAGCTGGCAGCTTCCCCACTGTGCTTTGCTATAGATCTTATGCTATCCATAAGCTAAGACATCTTAAGAGTGCATGCACTGTTTATGGACAACTTCTTCCTTTCAAAATCCTATTCATTTCTTGGTTGGTGACCAATCTTCCTCCAAAGGGTTATAGCTACCTTGCACAATACAAGAAAATTGCCCGGGAAAATAATATCTCATATTGGTTGCAGGCTTTCTGCTTTCCAAAATACCACTAAACGGACTGCTCAATACAGGTGTCATTTGCTACATGGAAAACTACTCTAATGAGGCATCAACCTCCACAGTGCCATCCACCTTCCTAGCCACAGACTGGGAAGAGGAAAATATATTATTTTACAACTTCTATGCCTTATACTTCTCTAATAGTGCCCTGTGAGCATTTGTGATTTCTTCTTTCTTGGCATTAAAATACTTCATTTGGAGGACATTTAAAAGTCTAAGCCATTCATTTAGGGCTTTCAATATTTTTCTGGGATTCAGAGGTTTAAACAGAAGGTCAACAGGAAATGCATGGGCAGCCAGGAAATTGAAGAGTGCGTTGGTTATGTTTCTCCTTGCTGTGATCAAATATCTGACAAGAGGCAACTTAAGGGAGGAAGGGGTTATTCTGGCTGACAGTCCAGGCCTGCATGGCAGGGAAGGCTGGTGGCAGGACGGGAGGCAGCTGGTAGCATGGCTTCTGCAGCGCAGACAGATGAATCCTGTACCCCCTCACTCTCCTCTCTTTACATCTGAGACCCCAGCTCACAAGGGTGGTGCCATCCACATCCAGGATGGGCCTTCCCACCCCAGTTAAACCTTTTTGGAATAGTCCTCAAATATTCTCAGAGATGTATTTACAAGGTGACACTGAATCCAATAAAACTGACAATGAAGATTAACTATGACCAAAGGGTACAAGGAGCACCTGCTCTTCTTCTAACTCTAATTTGTTTGGACATTTGGTTTCCCGTGTCTTTTTGTTAGTATTTGTGTTTGAGTTTTGAGTCTAGAGACGATGGAAAGGGCTTCTTTCAACCCAAAGCCTCTGTTAGAAAGCTAGACCAGTGCCCCTAAATTGGTGGTTAATCTATAGAACTCGATTCTCAGACTCAACTTCTAAAATCAGAGAAGAGTCCCGATCAATGAGGTTCTTTGGTTTGTGAAGTTAATTAGATCCAAGAGCATTAATTATCTAAGTAGCTTGTCCATTTCAAGGTAGCATTTGCCTTTGAATTATCATTAGTCAAAGTCGTGATCCCATTGTCAAAATCAGTCACAATAAATTATTTTGAAATTTTCTGATAGAATGATAAGCTCATGGTCCTACCTAGATTCCAAAAGCATTCTTCCTCAAATAAACAGGTAAATAATACTGGAAAGAAAAGAGTCAGAGTCAGAACCTAAGCATATGTTGTTGTCGCATTAACTCGTTGTTTGAGGAATTCTGCACTGTGCCTGGTACCCTCTCCCTGAGGGTTTCCTGGGAGTCCTTCCATTTTCCAAGTCCTCTTAGCACCTGAGACCCACTTATCTCTATTCCTCCCAGCAGTGTCCTAGGGACCTTGGGGGTGAGAGTAGTGCCGTGCATTTTGTCCCTAGGACCTCGTTCCCCTCATGTGGTTTGCATGTGTTCATAATGGCATCCTTGGAGTGTGTCCGCCAGTACCATCTGGGGCGCCTGGAGGAGTGTCTGGAAGAGGGTGACGACTCAATCTCAGGCCAGAGGACTGGGAAACATATTGGGTGATTGAAGTTTCCATTTAGGCAGGGAGAGTCTGGCAGGAGGATGTCCACATCTGCTAAAGCCATTACAAAGCCTCTGCTCATCATGAATATTACAATAAGAATAGCCATCAATCTGGCTCAAATCACCATTGCTTTTTTTCTGGCCATTATTTTCTTTCTGGCCTGGTTCAGTCTGTGCCTAGCAGCTTTGGGGGAGTGTCAATCTTGCCTTGGGTATCTGGCTAGTCTGTTACCCACTTACATTAGAAGAGTTGAAGCAGGCCACTGGGCAGTGAATTAACAGACTCTGAAAATGACCAAGGTCTGATCATGCTCTGGGCACTAATTGCTCAGAAAAGTGACATGTGTCCTGAACTCAATAGATCTGGTCTTTATGGTACTTCATTTCTATAACAGTGCTTCTGGATCTTTAGAACACATAAAAATCACCTAGAGAATTTGTTTTTTTAAAACACCATATATGAGCCCTAGCCCCATAAATTCAGATTCAGTGGGATTGGGGAAGGGCTTGGGAAGTTGGAGAACATACTTAGGGAGGTATCATTCTATCATTTTGCTCCTCAAAGTGTGGGCCTCATGCCATCAGCCTTCTTATTTCCTAAAACTTGTTAGGGTTACAAGTTCTCAAACTCTATCCTGATCAACTGAATTCAAAAGCTGTATTTTAACACAGATATTATTTGCACTTCCCAATATGAGATGCACTGGTCTATATCATTCACTCATATAGTACTTCATACGGAGAGAGAGAGAGATCGTGGAGCAGAAGTTCCACAGTGCCCTAGCTTCACTGTCATGTTATTCAACTCATATTATTTCACTTTATCAACTTAAAAAACTTTTTATTGACAATTTTCATACATATCTATAATATATTTTGATCACAATCCCATCCTGTTACTTTCTTTTCCCCTTCCCCATCTTTTTCCACAGAACCCCTCCTTTTTTTCTAATTTTACCTCTTCTGTTTTGATGCTTTTGTGCCCTCTTCCTTCATCAATGACAGCATGTTGATGGCCCACTAATACGCAGGTCTTATGCAGATAACAACAGCCACTGTGAGGTAATGAATGCAATGGCCACTTTCTGTCTGGAAGATAACATTCCAAAGCACTCCTCCTCACCCTTTGGCTCTTACATTCTTTCTGCCGCCTTTTCCTCAATGGGTCCTGAGCCATAGAGAGTGTGACAGAGATGTCTCATTTAGTGCTGACCTAAATGTCGACTGCTGGTTTTTCTCAGCACATTGATGAGTTTTGAATTGC
Source organism: Zapus hudsonius (assembly GCA_004024765.1). Taxonomy (NCBI): domain Eukaryota; kingdom Metazoa; phylum Chordata; class Mammalia; order Rodentia; family Dipodidae; genus Zapus; species Zapus hudsonius. The sequence goes on from PVHP010005816.1 coordinate 9,010, forward strand.
TCTGGTCGTCACCACCATCTGAAAGAAGAAGCTTCTTGAAATTAAAGTAAGAGCAGCATTAACACATGAGAATAAATAGTTAGGGGGCAATTTGATGGGCATAATATTTCCATGGACCAAACAGTAGTAGTAGTAATTTACTCCTGTGATGGCTTGACTCATTTGTCCCCATAAACTTAAGTGTTCTGAATGTTTGATCCCCAGCTAATGGCAATTTGGGAACTGGAACCTTGTTGGGGGCAGAATATGGGTGCCATTGCTGGCTTCCCTGTGCTAGTGTTTGGCTCATCTTCCTGCTGCTGTTGTCCACCTGCTGTGGCAGGAGGTGATGTCCAGCCTCTGCTAATTCCATCATTTTCCTTGCCATCTTGGAGCTTCCCCTCGAGTCTGTGAGCCAAAATAAACCCTTTCCTCCATAAGCTGCTTTTGGTCAGGTTCTTTCTACCAGCAACAAACAAGCTGACTACAATATCTTCCTGGGGCTTATAACCTTCCCAGCCATGGACTTTTGACTAGGTTTTCAATACTAGGTAGCAATTCTCTCCTATGGAGAAGGCCTCAGAGCCCATCAGACAATGGTTGATTACCCCCTAGATATGCCATTGTTGCACTCTGCATTATGCCTGGTTTGCCAGCTGTGTAGCTTTGAGGGTCACCTTGTCAAGTTTCTATAGTATAAGCTGAAGTTGTATGAAGAAGCTACATTTATAGGAAAGACCATACAAACCTGTTTGACATTGAAATTAAAGTAAGAGCAGCATTAACACATGGGAATAAACAAATAGAAAACCTTGGGGAACCAGAATGTGGTGACTAGAGAGTTGGACTTTTTAAATTTTTTTTTTATTGTCCATAATGAGTTACATTATTTAGTGGGCCAACAATGAGTTGTTATCCCCAATTCCCCAATGCCCCCCCATCCCCAATCAGCTGGATATCCTCCTCCATGGGCAGTCTGGATCAGTCCTTGTGGCAGGGGACCATGGATAGCCTAGTATTCAGCCCCGTTCTCCTGGCCCAAGTGTGTTGTTACTGAGGGGTGCCATGCCTCTGGATAGTCTCCCCCACCACGGATCTCACAATCTTTCAGCCCCCTCTTCCGCATAGTTCCCTGAGTCATGGTGGATGAGTATTAAGGTTGCTTTAATGTTGTGAGCTTAGGGGGCTTTTTGTCAAAAATCATTGGTTTCTGTCTCACTGGCTTATCCTGTGTTGATTGAATGGCTTTGGCTGTGGGTCCCTTGTTCATCCTGTCATTCTCTGTGGGGTTCCATTTGGATCCTCCATGATATGACTGTGGTGGTTTATCTCTTGCCAGGATCTCAGCTATCTGCCTACAGTTGGATGGTAGGATTAGATGGACCACAGCTCTCTCACTGCATCCTGAAAAATACAAGCACAATCTCTATCAGAGAGTGAGACAGTATAAGTTAACATATAAACACAATTCTGTATTACCTAGAGTTGGACTTTTATAGGTCAAGAGCCCAAACTATCTTGGACTATCATTATGCCCTTTTAATAGCTATTTAATGTCAACCTCTGCATCTGACGTAACGGGCTCATGACATCTCAATGAAACTCTAAGAATGGATCGCTAGACTTGAACCACTTGTAGACAATGCCAACCCTAAAGCTAAGGATGTTGTGGAGAGATTGTGCAAGTAGATTTGCCTATGATGGTTTTTATAAAAACACTCATGTCATTGTTTACTGTGATTTAAAAGTTCACGTAACCGTTCCAAGGTGGGACTTGTCTTTCAAAATTATTTGAATCCATGTTCCTGGGCCATGATCACTCATATTTAGCTCAAAATAAACTATTTTTTATTTCTCTATAGTATAACAGAATTGGCAATTTACATCAACAAATGACATTTGTGTCTTTCATCTAAATTATACTAACTTCTAAAGACAGTGGCCATGTATTAACATGTGTGCATAAAATAGCCTATAAATAGCTTATGTATAGGCACATCAAAAGCATTCATTGGTTGATGGGTTGCTTGTCACTGCAGTGCAAGGACACCCATAAACTGACAGCATGGCTCCTGTTTCATCCATAAAGAAAAGTACAGTAGCAGTTGTGGTCTGTACTTATGAAAGTTCACAGAACAGAAAACCAGAGAACCATCTCGGATTTGCAGTGTCTGATACCCCTCCCTGCCTTCTTGAGGTCTCCTCATGCCCATCGTGTTTATGGGAAAAGGGTCTGAAGCAAATAAGGCTTTGGCTGGGAAAGCAGTGTTCATTTATATTTTATCCAGGGCTGTGTTTGGAACGTTTTCTTTCAGGAATGATGTAAACTCCAAATCAGGAGACTTAGAGAACAGGCAAAATCCTCCTTGAAGACCATAACTAATTTAATCATCATCAGTTGTCCCATGTGGATTACTTTACCGTTCTTTAGGCATTTTGAACAAAGACTGTACCACCTTAAATCTTCATACTTGAGTTAGAAATGCCTTCTAATTCCAGCCATTCTGCTCTCACACAAAGAAACCTGTCTACATTGTACTCCAGGGGCTGAGGAGAGAACAAAAATATGGAACAAACCTTGGTAGCTAAGATTGGTTAGAGTCTGAAGCAGTGTAATTTTCACTGTGGAGCTTTTTTGTCCCTTAGGCCCACCCTTACTAGTTATGTGGGGTCTATGTTGGTGACCATGCAGAGAAGCCTCTAGAAGGACAGGCTCTTTTTCAGAAGCCAAGCTCTCATTGGTACCTCACTGGAACGAGGCAGTCATCTGGCCAGTCAGGGGCAGAACAATACAGACAGGTGAAATGCCATGACCATGTACTGGTCCAGGAAAATGCAGAGTGGACAGGAGGAAGGCTGTGATCAGAGCAGAATGGAAAGAGAAGAAATAGAAACTTTAAACAGGAACCTAATGGAATCAAGCCCTGGACCGACCGTTAAGCAGCTCGGATGATAATCATCTTGGCACGTGAAATGAAAATTTCAAGTACACTTGCTTTTGCCATCAGAGTCCTGAAACAATGGACCCCGAAGTGTGGAGACTCAAAAGACTAATCCCAGCACTCAGGAGACTGAGGTAGGGGGATTACTTTAAGCTTGAGGTTAGCATGGGCTACAGAGTGAGTTATAGGTCAGCTTGGGCTAGTACAAAACCCTGCCTCAAAAAAATTCAAAAGCCAACCAAATAAAAATAAAATAATAAAACCAAAGAATTAAAAATTTCCAGGAATCTCCTGCTGGGGGAAGAGAAATGCAGGAGCTCTGGTGCCAATAAGTGGAGGATCTTGCTTCCAAGGAAACCTTTCCCAGGTTTGGTGAGCTTATCTGACCAGCTTGCAGGACAGATGGGGCAGTGGTGAGTCAGTGCTAGGTGGACCACACCTTGACTAGGAGGGCTTAGTTATACAAACCTCTTTCCCTCTGTTTAAACATCAACCACATGTCAGTACACTAAATATAAACTTGGGGGGGTCACAAGACCCCTTTATTTGTTCTTCTTTGCAATGTGACCACACAGGGTAAATCTTTCTCTGCCTTTTATGATTGCCTGTCTCTCTAACTGATGTATTGGGGATGAGTAGCTGAGCCTAGTCTGTTGAAACTTACAAAGGCCCATGCTTTCACTCTACAAACCCTGGTGACAAAATCTGTCTGTAAGTGCAAAGCATGGCATCTGATGGACTGCAAGGAGGGGAATACTGTGATCTGATTTAGACACTGGCTTAGTGAAGGTACTGGATGTGGGATAGGGGAATAGAGGCTGAGCTTTTAAAAGAACTTGAGAGCAATTGTTTGATCTGGGAGTACTATTTCCCAAGGCAGGGGAGGTGGAGGCCAAGAATCAGAAGCTACTGTGAGATATCCCCTTGGCAGTTAGCCACCTAGATCTGGAGACAGCATCAGATCAGGACCAGAGATGTGGATTTGGAAATACTAACTTCTCCAAGGGCATACTGTCCCCAAATTGAAGTTGAGGCAAAGAGTCACTTGGATCTTGTGACAAGAACCAATATTCAGTATGTAATTCAGCCTTGTGTGGGGACACAGAAGTTCCATATTTCTAGATTGCCATCAAGCCCAGAGTCCCTTCACTCCGCAAGGAGTCAGGAGTAAACAGAAATGGACTCTAAGCATAGAATGTTCTTGGATCCTACTTTTCCTTGAGTTATGTATGACCCTCCTTGTGTGGTTATCACTCTCCCAGACCAAAGCACATAAATTATCTTGCTTATTTGTGGCCTCCTGACACTCCATGCAGGGAGGCCCCCACCAAGTAGCCTAATTGAACTGTATTCCCTAAACAGCAAACAAATTCTGTGCACAGCAAATGCTCTAAGTCCTCCCTGAAGGAAAGGCTGAGGGTGGATAAGGTAACAAGTAAAAGCCTGATATTTAGGGAAGAATTAGAAAAATTGCAAAGTCTCAATACATCTAAGAACCCTGAAACCATTTACCTAGGAATGTTTCCAGCATAGCTCATAACTCAATAAGCCCCAACAGCACTGCTTATGAAATTATCCATGCTCACGGTGATAAAGCAGAGTCACCACGAAGGTTGAAATAGGTCAGCAAGAAATATAAAGTCCATTGGTAAAATAATTCCATCAAAAGTGATTAAAAGGAATACTGCAGTCTCAAAGTCTCAGGATAACTCACCCATTCATATAGAAAAAAAGCCTTATCATCTATTGATGTTATCTGTATAAAGGAGGAAAAACTGCATTTTTCATAAACTTACCTTCTGCAAACTACAGTTGATTTACTTTAGTGATAGTATATGGTCCTAATTAACTAACAGTCATCTGAACATTAACGAAATTCTCTTTTGGAAAAATTACAGACTCTTGTTATATGCTAACAAGAACCTTTTCCTTCTGTACACAGTTACCATGCAAACAGAAGAACTCTGGAAGCATCTGCCAGATAGTAAACAAGCGTAAACACCGCGTGAGGATAGATAAGCAAAGGAATACGGAGCATGTGTGCAATTATCCTTTACAAAGCCTGTCGGTGGTGGAAAGAGGCACATTCACATGGTGCTCTTTCACCCACATGCTCCCAACACGGAGCAAAACAGGCACATGCTTTGCACCTCATAGGTGCTCAGGAAACTTTTAGAAAATTTTCTTTAGGACTGAAGAGATGGCTCAGCAGTTATGGTGCCTGCAAAGCCTAGCAACCCATGTTTGATTTCCCAGGACCCAAGTGGAGCCAGATACACAAAGAGGCATATGCATCTAGGGTTCCTTTGCAGTGGCTGGAGGCCCTGGTGCACCCATTCCATTCTCTCTGATTCTCTCTGATTCTTTCTGATTCTCTCTCTCTCTCTCGCTCTCTCTCTCTCTCTCTCTGCTTGCAAATAAATAAAAACATTTTTTAAAATCTTCCTTTAGCATAGGTGTTAGGTAGCTCAGGCTGGCCTCAAACTAGATATTTTGGGGAAAACTTGCAATGGTGGAGATGGTAGAGTAAGCCACTGCTAGCTGCAGCCCTATGAGCTTTTTCACATTAGGGGTTAGAATAGATGTCTACATGTCCATCTCAGAAGAAACTACCTACAGCTGTTTTCAGCACTGTGGAGACTCATCCGGTTAGCTTTGGAAATGGTCTCAGAACAACTGGGATGTGCTGAGTTCTCTTGAACAGTAAAATGTATTCACTGAGCTCCTTTCACACACACACACACACACACACACACACACACACACACACACACGTTCATCTGTGCCATCTCGATTTAAGTATGAACAAATGCATAAGCCGTGGCTCAGGGGCTGAAGCTGAGCTGTGTATGGGGTGGAAGAGAATTTGTGTATTTCCATCAATCTGACATTATGGTAGTAGTTATAAAATAATTTGGATAAAGCTATTTTAGATTCATTAACACCAAAAGTTGGGCTGTGTATTACAGAGCAATTACGTGACTCTAAGATATAGTTTCCCAACACACCTTCCAGGCTGGCATTAGGTTCAAGCACCAACTGAATATGTACATAATACACACTTTGGAATGACTAGTTCCATAGCCAAAATGACTCATTTAACTCAAAAATAGAATCTAGGGAAGAAATATATTCAAGGGGAAAAGATCTTTCAACTCTCAATCAGAGAGACCTAGTGGCTCAGAATCATAAGAAAAGCCATGATAATCTCTAGTAAAACTTTACAGAGAATTTCTGCGGTGGCATCACATAAGCAAATGTGAACAGGCCATCTTTTCTATCCTTCCCAATCCTATTCTGGCCTCTGCTCACAGTAGAGGAAACCTGGAGGCTTCCTAGGAGTCTATAGCAATGATGGGGAAGGGGGTGGCTGGGGCAGGATAGCAGAGTGGGTGGTGAGGCTTAGAGCAGACGAAGTGACCATGCTGCCCAGCCTGGACTGCACTAGGCAAATAACATGTTCAGCACTTGGTTTATCTCACGGCTCAGTTTTCCTCAAACATAGTCCTAATCTACCAAGGTGAAATAAAGTGAGATATGGCAAGGCAGACAAAAGGCACAGAAAGCCTTTTCAACTCTTCTGGTAACAGCTGAGCCAAAATGTTCATTTTTTTTACACACTTCACAATGTGATTCTTTGAATATTGAAATAACCACCAGATGCATGGACATGTCTTTATGGCTACTCAGAGAATAGAAGTTTGATAAGAGAGAGCTGCTCCACCCAGGAGGAGGAAGAAAAAAAATAAAGCCTGAAACTCTAAACTTTTGTGAAATTGGAGAACAGCCAAATGTCAGCATTTTCGCCTCCTTTCCCATAGGCATTTCACACCGATTTCCCTAATTTCAATCAATCTAGTAAATGATAGGAATCCTTAGCGTGCCAAGAGACATACAATATGTGTATCAAAATAGATGTCTAGGTTGCTGTGTGACAAGAACCAGATTTCAGCAACTGAAAGAGCAAATCTGGCCTGGCTTGGGTTCAGCAAAGGCAGGAGTGCTATCCAGGGTCTTTCTGATCATTTTCTCCTTTAATTCTTAAATTCTCCTATCTTTGCTTATTTCCCCTCCATCACCTGCAGCCTTACTGGAACTTCCAGCCAGCAGATGCTATAGTGAATTAGGACTCAGGAATTCATTTATCCACTCAATAAATATTTAGTTAGCTCTAGCTATGTGCTGGGAGTTTGAGACACGGAGGAGGCTATAATGAACACCATCACCATCACCACCACCAATAACAACAACAAAGGTCCTTGCTCACACAGGAAGGCTGACTATAATCAAATGAACAAAATCATATGCAACATGTCAGGTGGTGAGGAATAAATAATATTTAGTAAAGTAAAGCAGTGTAGATGGATAAGGAGGAGTCTAGGGTTGTCAAAGGCTTTGATGACAAGATAGCATGTTATCAGAAACTACAAGGGAATAGAGAGCAAGCTACGAGAGGGTGCATTCCAGTAAGAGGCAAATTAAAAGCCCTGGGGTGCTGATTTGTTTTATTTGTCTTCCGTTTTCAAGGACAAGCAAGAAAGTCGAGACCAGACAACAGTATAATTCAATGACAGAGTATATGCCTCACATGTGTGGGCAGTGTCTGTGTTCAATTTCCTACACCATGAAAAAGAAAACAAGAAAGAGGAAGAGAAAAGGGGAGTGAGTAGCAGGAGATATCAGGGCTAAGGACTTGAGCTCTGTCCTGCTGAGATGTGAGTTTTATTCTCTTAGATGAGCTAAAGAAGGGTGACATGATATGATTTGCATGTTCAGGGTTTATTCTGGCTCCTGTTGGAGAATTCGCTGGAGACGAGGGAGCAGGCAAGGAGGTTTGTGCAGTCTTCCTAGTGATGGCAGTGGCTGGGGCGGATTTGAACACAGAGATTTCAAAGTTTGCTGGTAGAGACTTCATGGAAGAAAAGTTAAGGTCATTTCATATTTGGGGGAAATTTGGATTTATAACTACAAATGTGACTACAAAGGAATTACCTGCCGCACACATACACACACAAAAAAGATTTCCGTAGCCAATAGACAACACAGGTAGCGTACACGTGTAAGCCACGTGGAGTGATTAGAGCAGAGCTGCCTGCAACTGCCTCTCACCAGGTTGTTCTAGAGCTTTTTGTAGTGGTCAGAGGAACCGAATTATAATTTAAAAGGGGTGGATTTATTGGATTAGTTCACGGCAGTCCCATAATAGTCTGCAAACCCAAGAGTCAGTCCATGTGACTGGATGCCTCAGCAGCCCCAAGCTAGCACTGAAGGTTTAAAGTCTTCCTGGGGAGCCACTGGTCTTCAGGCTGGAAGGCTGAGGAAACTTCTTTCCAATGTCTACTAAGGGATGGATATGCACATCCAATTCACAACAAGCACTAGCAGCCAGGCAGGAGGAAAGAGATAATTCCTTCCCCTTTAGACAGCCTTAGGGAGGGGTCTTGCAACCCTTTCCCAGATTTGTAGACTTCCTGAGACTTGGGAATTGCCTTCCTGTACTGCCTTCCCAAGAAGGGATGTTCATTTCTAGCTCCCCTGAGCCTCCTCCCATCCTGCCCCCTACTGAGAGGGCTGCCTTCCTGTAAACAACCTCAGAGATCCACCCAAGATTACTAAACAGGTCAAGTTGACAACAAAACTTAACCATTACAGTTTCCAACATACAAATTTATTTCAATTATTTTGTTATTTTGAGACATGTCCTCTTAGAGCCAAGGCTGGCCTTAAATTTTTGATCTTCCTGCCTTTGCCTCCAAATTTCAGAGATTACAGGCAAGTGCCACCACATCCAGTTTCATCATGTAGTTATTAAAGAAAAAGCTGGACATTTTTCTTTTCTAGAGTCGTTATAAAAGGGCCAAGTCTGCCACCAATGGTCCTATTGTAGCCATCCCTATAGAAAAGTTGGAAAAGTAAATTTTTTAAAAAAATCATCCACCAACCAAGATAAACTATGAAGCAGTTTCTGCTTCTCTAGAAAATGGCATGTATTTTTTTGAACTAAAAAAAATGCAGGATGTGGAAAATATTTGTCTGCATCTTAAAGGAGCTTCCAGCTGCAGGCTTAGGGTCCATTTTCACTCCTTGGTGCCTTGGTGCTCCTTACAGGTGGGCCCTGCTCAGTATTCAGACTGGACCTCACATGTCCTCTCATGACTGGCTCTGCTCAATTCCTCTGAAGGTGATGACCATGGCTTCTAGAAGCAAACCTAGGCTGTGGGAATGTACAGTGATGTGGGGGAAGCGAAGAGCTTCCAGTGTCTAACTTCCTCCCTCACTGCTGTTGAGGACTAGGAAACAGGGCAGGAAGATACCTTACCCTGGTGGTTTCCAACCATCTTTACCTTCTGGAAACAACTGTGTGAGAATCTAAGGATTGGGTCCTAGAGGGTCCAGATATTGAAATTTTACCTTCTGTTCTTCTCTTCCTCCCCTATGTCTTCTTTCTCCTTTCTTTTCTTTTCCTTCCCCCTTCCTTCCTTTCTTCCTTCCTTCCTTTCTTCCTTGCATCTTAATTGGCTTTATTTTCAATTCTAGAATCAGGCAGCACTTTAATTCCATAAAATAGATTAAGTTCTTCAATGAGCCAAGCGGAGGAAGTTGGTTTTATAGCAGCAAAAGCTGAAGAGAACAGAAAAGAAGAAGCAGAAGTGAGGCTGGGGTGTGATTCCACGGAGCAGCACTTGCCAAGTGTAAGAGGAAGGCACTGAGTTCAATCTCCATCCCCGGAGGGGGGGAAAAAAGCCCAAAGTGGATAGGTGGTTACAAGGTTTCTTTCGTTGCAGGACAGGTAAAGGGAGACAGCATATTCCATAGGCCTGAGCCTCAGGTTACTATTGAAGGCTTCTGCTTTTGTGCAAGGCTATAAGCATAGGTAACTTCAGTAAGGTGACTGCAGCTGGCCTGGCTGGGAACATCAGCTGTTCTCTCTTGAATCAGCTGAGTGAACTGTTGAGCTTTTACTTTTAACCTGGTCTGTTGAGGCCCAAGAGAGAAGCTTAGTCTGAAACGACGACCCCCTGTAACTTAGCAGTTTCTCCCCTTGGGTCATGCTGTCATTTGGTACAAGGATTGGAGGTAGAGGCAGGGAGCACTGATGCTCAGGCCTCAACACCATTCATAGATTACTGTGTCCGTGATCCCACATGGCTTTGAGTTTTTGTACCAGCCCAAGACAGACCTATTGACATCCAGCAGATGACTGTAAAAAACCATTGAAAACTTTTAGAGAGTCTTTAGTGCAGTCAGGAGGCTGTATTAGGACTGTGGGGAGAGTAGTAACAAAGGTTCGGAGTATGCACCTTAGCCAAAGTCCCCATAAACCACACTGACTAAAGTCAACAGCACTTTAAAGGGCCAGATGAGGAATCCACCTGTTTCAACCAAAGAGTCTTATGGTCTGTTAGGCAACCAAGTCTCTATAGGAGCTGATGCATTTTTCTGTGAGCAATAAGAAGTCTGCAAGATGCTAGGCTTTTCTGTCTGAAAAGGCCAGAAGGATACAGAGAGGACCACAGAGTAAGGTCTACCTGAGGAGCTTATGACTGGCTGCAAAGCGTCTTTCCCTCAGTTTATTTTGTGCTTTGTCTTAGAAAGCTCAGGCACAGTCCAGGAAATAGTGAGCTTCAGAATGCCACAGAACCATCTCTGGAGCCGGACCAGGATGTGGAAACAGTGGTTCTCTTGGTGCAGCTCTGAGTTGGTTCCTCTTAACAGATTCTGGAACTGTGTTTGACCACAGTGGTTTGAGGGAAAGATGACAGTTTGAGGAATTGGAAGAAGCCAATGAGAGGGTGGTTGGTGTTAGCTCCTAATGGACTTCAACAGTCTGACTGTCCCTGGGGACCTTTTCAAGGTGACATGCATCTCAGGGGCCCCTGTCCTTACCTACATGGACACTAGAGAGGTTCAGGAAGGTCTCTATCCTTTTGCCCAGCATGGGAGTGAAGGAATGGAGTTCTAAGGACCTGTCATCTCCAGGTCCTACACTAATAATACAACTCAAATGCCTACCTTCTGAATGCTTCCAAGTCTTCCAGTCTTCTGGGGTCACGCCCTTAATGCTTAAAAAAATCTGAGCTTTTAAATTTTATTGATTTATTAATATTTATTTTATGGAAATAAGGTTTCACTAAGTAGCCTAGGCTGGTTTAGAACTCACTCCATGACCTAGTATGTCCCAAATTCACAATTCTCCTACCTCAACCTCCTGAATGCTGAGATTATGGTCATCTCCCACCATCCACACCTCAAGTAAAATAAGCCGTTTTCTCATCCGGCCAATTGTGGGCATCCCAGACCCACTCCTCTCATCCTGCCTTCTTTGATCTAATGTTCTTTGCAGGGGGAATTGGTGACCATGACCTGACCCTCTGCCATCTTCTGGCTCCCAGGCATCCTTCTTAGTTCCTGAAGCTATTGTCCTCATTTGTACCATTTTTTTTTCAAACTCGGGCACAGCTCCTCTTTCTCTTTCTATACCCTCTAAGTAATATTGAGCAGAAAGGAAACATGTACAAGAGAATAAGTCCTTGGAGAGAGGGCAAGGAAGAGCCTTACTATGTAGGAAGAGTTTCAAGAGATCAGGGGAATGGCTCAGTAGGTAAAGTCCTTGTACAAGCATGAGGACCTGAGATCAGATCCCAGCACACACATAAAAGCCAGATGTGGTGGCGTATACTATAATTCCAGTGCTGGGGAGTTAGGGACAGAAGGATCTCAAGAGCATGCTGATTCGCTAGCTTTAGCTCTGTGAGCTCTAGGGTTAGGAAGAGACCCTGTCTCAAAAATTAAGATGGAGATGATTGAGGAAGGCACCCAATGTCAACAACCTCTGGCTTCCACACATATATGCACACACATGCACACACACCAGTACAGATATACACATCTGTATACACGTGCTATGCTCATACAATATAAACATGCATACCTATACACATGCATGCACAGCCTACACAAATACATATGCAAAAAATAAAAGTTCAAGAGAGATTTTAAAAATCCGACCTATAACAAGAGATCTCCTATAAACCATTCCATTCTTTCACTGAACCTTTTGTGTCCTAAAGCCCTTCTCTGAGAACAATTCTCCATCTTTGTCACTTGTCCTGGAACCTGGGCTTACTCACATAGTCGGAAACCTTGAAAAGCCAAAATTCTGTTACACTAGTAAGAAAAACAAGCTCCCCTGTTCAACTTGGCTCTAGGCTGTAGCTAAGGAAGACAGGGGTGTTCTGGGCTCATTAGGCTCTGGTGGGTGTGGAAAGTAAATGCTTGTCTCGCCAGACTCCCAGCATGAGTACTCAACCACTGCCCCACACAACTCTCTTACCTTCCCACAGTTCTCTAGGCTCAGCAGGAAAATGGCAAAACAATAAAGCAAGAGTCTGGGAGGAAATTCCCTCTACCCCATCTTTCTCCAAAAGGCAGAAATCACCAGTGGGGATGAAGTATATTGTTCTGGGAAACATACCCTTGCCTAGATGAACATTTTAGGGCTCTTTCCAGCCTTTCTCTGCCAAATTCCAGCTCGGCTCACACTGAGGATGCATAGTGGGTCTACCTCTGTTCTCTCCTAAAAGAGAGTCCAGACAATTCCAGCTGGGCCTTTAGCAGTATAGCATTCAATTTACATCGACTGGAGCCTCCAGCAATCACCTCTGAGAGGCTTGTAAATGTTTACATACACAGACTGAGCAAATGTTTACAGCACATCTCTACAAAGAACCCAGAAAAGGCTCCCTAATCCATTAAAGTTTCCAAGCGAAAACAAGCCCACAGAGTTCAAGGTATGCCCTGGCTCCTTCCTGGGCCCTGAGTGGCTCTTTTCAAAGGCCAGGAAGCCCAGCTGTGGCAGGCAAGTGCCCGTGTTTGTGGTCTTTGAGAGGTGTTCATAGTGAGACCCTCATTAGGATAAGTACAATCATCGTTCATATTCCCATATGTCAGAAAGCTGCTAATGTCACCGAGGGCTGGGTTGCTCTGGGGCTCCCACCTGGAGAAACACAAGTATACTATTGGCAGGGAGAGAAGCAGGAGGGAAAGAATGTTATGAATTGTGTCCTAAAAATTTCAGCTCAACAATTCCAATAGGGCCAATATTTAGGCTACAGTGTTTGGCTGGGCCTATTAGGCAATTCATCTTCCCGCAAGCAGACACAAATGATCTGACCCAGCGCCAATTTATTTTTATGGAGTTAAATTAGTCACTATTTATAAACTGCAGAGGTTTCAAAAAGGCTATTTAAGGATGGTGCTATTGGGTTTTCCACGAGTCTGTTTGCCTTTGGGTCCTTCTGGATTCCTTTTGTTTGGTTGTGGTTTCTGAGGAAGAGAGCGGGCACTATTTATAAACATGGATACAATCATGTCAGCTGTCTGAGTATGTGGATTGTTCATCCTTAAAACTGTTGTGAGAAATTGGGACACTTTATACTGTATTTTACAGAGATGTAAATTGAAGACTGGGCTAGCCGTGCATGTCACCTGCATGTGGGTTTTGAACTTGGGGGGGTGTATGTGATATATATATGCATGTGTGGGATGTGTGTGTGTGTGTGTGCATGTGTGGGATGTGTGCATGTGTGTGTATGCGTGTGCAGATGCTCACATGCCATGCCCACTGTACAGAGGCTAGAGGAAGACATCAGTGTCACCTATCGATAGTTCACCTTGTTTTCCTGAGACAGTCTCTCACTGAACCTAGGATCCCAGGTTTTCAGTTAGCTGCCTGACCAAGGAGTCCCAGTGATCCTTCTGTCTCTGACCTGCTCAGCACTGGGGTTTCAGGTATGTGCAGCCATTCCTGGCTTTTTACAAAGGTGCTAGCGTTTGATCTCAGATCCTCATACTTGAGGAACAAAGCCTGCTGAGCCATCTCTCCAACCCAGAATGTGGGTTTTAATTAGTGACAACCAAAGAGGACTTAGTTCCCAATAAGGCTAGGATCTTTTTTCCCTATTTCCTTCCCCAATGATACCAGTTTTAAAGAAACAGAAGCCAAAGAAATGACCTGAGGAAATATATGCTGTGGCATACAGATGCCAAATTTGCACAAAGGCATTCCATGGCCTTATCATCCTTTGAGCATTTCCAAAATCATTCATGCTTTCCTACTCTTCATCTTTAGCAAATAGACGTTGGAGACCCTAGAGCAGAATAACACAGAATCACAGCAACCTCAGCTGCAGTCTTAGAGAGTATTTGCTGAGCAAACTCTTGCCAAATGAATGTTGAGGGAGATGGGCAGCTGGCTGAACCCATGAGAAGAGTGTCAGAATAAGGGCTGGGACTTGGCTCTCCAGATAAATGGTCTCCCTCATGAGGAAGAGGTGGCCAGAGGAGAAACGTTGTCTGAGGAGGTGGGAGTGGGTTATGGAACCCACTGCCTTGACATTAAACCTGTTATTCCTTGTCTTTTCTCCTAGGAGAGGAAGAAGTCCAGCCACGATGTGATCGCTTCCTCTCCTTTTGCCTGTCCACATTCTTCAATTTATGGTCACTTTGCAGAGTTTTGGCTGTAGGTCAGGGCTGCTCCAGGACAGGAACTCTGGAGCATTTTCTCTCTCTCCTATCTCTCTTCTTGGCTTCTCCCCTAATGTCCACTAACTAGAACTCATTTATGCTTCTACCAAAATTCCTAACTTGTCTGCAGATGACGTCCAACTGTTTAGCAGCCCTAAGAAACACTCATAAAATACAAGGTTCAGAGAAGAAGTTTGTGACGATTCTTTTTCCTCCACAATAAAAAGGAGTCTCCTGGTCCCAGATACTATAGCTGTCAGAACTGTGCTCCCTGGGAACCAGCTCTGAGTCAGGATTCCTTCTTTTGCTCACTGAATATCACCTGGATGCAGATACCTCCCATCTCTCCTCTACCATATGGGGACCTGAGAACCTGCTTCATTTGTCCTCTCAGAGTTATGCCACAAACTCACAGAGTGTAAGAGGAAAAGTTCACATTCTTTATGCATTCTAGAATACTGAGCACCTGTAACAGGCCTGTGGACACTGATTCAAACCAAGTTTTTAGGACCCATTCGACCACTCCTTATCTGTTTGACCTGCTAAAGACAACGTTTCTGCATTGCAACCTTCTGTTCTGTAAGATGAGGTTGATAGTAACATTGACACACTAGCATCTGCCAGGTCCCTCCTGTCCCCAGACAATGGAGGGCACAGGAGGAATGGGTGATACCCATATTTCCTGAGGCTCTCTAAGGGAAGCACCCCTTTTATCAACGCTGCCCACTCTCCCACTTAACTGAGTGTTCACTCCCAAGGATTTTAGAATAGTGTTTCTTGGGGCTGTGAAGATGGCCCAGTAGAGGCAAAGATAGGTGGATCTGGCTAGATGAGTCAGGAGAGCTCTGGGTTCAGTGAGAGGCCCTGTCTCAATGAACAAGGTTGAGAGTCATTGAAGAAGACACTGAACGACAGCTTTCACCTATACACACGCACAGGCATGCATGTGAACACCTACACCCACAGTACTCCCATACACACATACAGATTGTGAACACACAAACGCAGAAAAAGAATACTTTCTTTATAATTTGAGAGGCTTAAAATCTTTTATTTAAATAAACAAAACAGAATTGTTTTTAAAAGATGCACTGTTTCCCACATACAAGCTAAATGAAGTAGAGAAAAGGAATCCACTTCAAGGCTCTATAATACACGTATTTAAGGCTGAAATATTTTTTAAGTTAAATCATTGCCCTTAAAAGAGCATCGAAGAACACTGACTAGTGGACAAGATTAGAGAATCCCTTCTTGCATTCTCCCTCAGACAAAAGGAAAAAGAGCTACTAGAGTATTTGCGGCTCAACATGTAGAGTTGGGATTTCTATGCAGCAAGGTTTGCTGAGTGCCTTTTCACTCTGCCAAGTGCTGAAGGAAATAAAGAAAAAGGTCATGCGTGGCTTTCCTGTGACTAGGTAAGAATTTTGATGGGAAGTGAAGACTGGAAATAAAAGCATTTTTTTTACCTCTGCCTCCTAAATGCTGGGATTAAAGGTGTGCACCACCATGCCTGGCTGCTTTTGTTTGTTTGTGTTTTGTTTTTGAGGTAGGGTCTCACTCTTGCCCAGGCTGACCTGGAATTCACTATGTAGTCCCAGGCTGGGCTTGAACTCAGGGTGGGTTTATCTGGGTTCTCCAGGGAAACAGGATCAATAGAATGTATGTATGTATGTATGTATGTATGTATGTATGTATGTATGTATGTGTGTGTATGGATGGATGTGTAGAGAGAGAGAGGATGGAATTTATTATCAGAATTGACTCATGTGATATTGGGAGCTAACAAGTCCCACAGTACACTAGCTACCATCAGGCAAACCAGGAAAGCTGCCAGTGTTAAGCCCCAGAGTGGAAGGTCAGTGACCAGCATCTCTATCAGAGAGCAGGAAAGATGGATGCCCCACCTCAAAGAGACTGCATTAGCCTCTTGCTGACTTCTTTTTTTCTTTAGGCCCTCAACTTATTCAGAGGTGCCTGCCCACATTTATAAGCCTGGACCTTCTTTACTCAGTCAACTAACTTAAATGCTAATCTCTTCTAGAAATTCCTTCATAGACATACCAGGAAATAATGTTTTACTCGTTGCCTGGGTATTCCTTAGATGAGTCAAATTGACACATAAAATTAACCTTCACAACAGTATGAGAATTCCTAGAAGGTAACAAGTACTCTTAGGTGCCAGGAAGGGGCTTTAGTGAGGGCTATTCCCAGAGAGGAGGGAGGTCAGCAATGGCTCAGGAGCTGGGCATCAAAGATGTGTGCGTGAATGAATGTATGCATCAAGAAAAGAGCCAACAATGTAAAGAAAGTCCCAGGAGCAGATCCTACAGGACTGGACCTCCAAACCTCATGCAACCTGGTGTCCTGCTACCTCTGTCTGACCTCTTCCTTCCTATTCTCCTTATTCATCACAATAATAGACATAAGGAGTAAGGCAGCCCTTATTCTGTAAGTAGGTAGTCAAGTCTACAGGCCCAAAAGGAATAAGCAAATATCTCTATGTCCTGATGGGACCAACAAGCACAGAGATTTTATAATAATAAATTGTATGTTACTAATATATAGCAGAGTCTGGAAACTGAAATTCAAAGAGCAGTAACTCATGTTAACTCACTAAGAAGTAGGTAAGTCATTTTCCCGTCAAATATCAGGAGCCCACACATACAAAGTAACCAATCCTTTGACTACCTCAGTAGCTGATCAGGAACCCCTCATATGCATTCACAGTAACCAATCCAATCCACTCTGACTTAATATCTAATTTACACTCCCAAAAGTACAAAACCATCAGCCAATCATGAGCCCCACATACATTCAAAGTAACTAATCCACCCTTGCTTAATGCCTGATTTATATTCCCAAGGGTATTAACCACCCCCTAGCCAAGCCACTGTTGGGCTACCCACTCAGGACGACTTCCAACTCAGGAGCTTTTCTGCTTTAGGTTCACTTTCTTTTCTAACAAACCTTTGCTTCACTTGCCCGTGTGCCATGTCTGCTCTGGTTGTTCTTTGCAGGTTGTAAGACAATGAACTTGAGAGCCACTGGCTTGGGAAGCTTTTAGTGACTATTGAGTGTCCAGAACTCTAATCCACCCAGGGCCAAGAAAGGCTTTGTTGCTCTTAAAATCCTCAACAACAGCCAATGCTGACCTGTAAACCATTCTAAGCTTTGATGACAAGACCTTTGGCACTTGCTGCTATGTCTGCCTGTATTATGACACCTTCTGCTCACATTCTAAAGACAGATTCCCTTCCTTCTTCCAGGTCCTCATTGCAATGCCACAGTCTCAGCAAAGGTTTTTCTGTTGGTTCCACTTCTGCCCTAGTTCCCCCATCCCTCTTCCCTGCTTTCATTCTTTGCATAGTATGCAGCACCATTTGGAATATTCCATATGTGAGAAAGCATTTCTTTTATTGCCTGCCTCAGTTTCCCCAAAAAAGCTCTATGAGAGTAGAGATTCATTCTGCTCTTCTCACCCCAGTGACCTTGCTTCTCAAGTGCCATGCAGCGCACAGTGTCTCTGATGGGCGTGTGTAGAGCTGCTTGCTCCCTGTGGGATTGGAGCTCACCATCAGTCTTCTTCCCAAATGTTTTCAACTCAGCATACTGATGGAGTTTTTTCCATGGCAACCGAGCTTTGACTAACTTAAAAGCCAACTGGAAAATATCATCAGCTTTACCAGCATTTGCTGTCTTTCCAAGCCTGCTGGATGGCATCTATTCCATAAATTGTGGAATAGATTTATTTGCAGAATTTCTGCCGAATAATCAATCTCACCAGCCATGCCAAAGCCTCTGATTCCCAATCATTCAAACAAACAAAAAAAAAAAAAACAAAAAAAAAACACGTGTGTCTTCCCACTGTACAAAAACCATGTTTCTAGATGATTTGTCCAAAAATGCACTGCTTTTTTTTTTGAGCCAATGTAGAAATGATCATCACCCTTTTGAAGAATGTCTGACAACTTGAGAACTATCCTGATCAAGGACCTCAGCTTTCAAGGTCCTATGTAGATAAGAGCCTGTGATTTCATGGTGAATATTTTTCCTCAAGGCAGAGAATATTTCACAGGCTTCTGTAACATGCAAAATAAAGAGCCGTGTTGTTCCTGGTGTAGGAACTGCCCTAAAGGGTCAGAGAGTCAGTGGTGTGGGCAGCTGGGAATATGAGGGCTGGCTATGAATACACAGGCTGCTAGAGGAAGAATGAGATTTGTGTAAGAGACTACCTGGAAACATGAGAATTCTTTGCATCCTTGGGTTAGGAAATTAAGAAGACAAAAAGGTGCATCTAGAGTTATAATTCTAGAATCCAAAGTAGCCTTAGTTTTCTCTCCTCCTTTTTGACTCACGTTCTTATCCCTTCCCTCCTTGATCATCTAAGGTCAGGAGAGACTCAGGGATTAGGAGATTAGTTCTATTCCCTCTGGTGTGAAATAATTCTAGAACAAAGGACCAGATCTCCAGGATTTAATTATCTCCTAGCTCAATTAGAAATCGCTATTCTAAGGAGTGTTTTCAAAGGCAATATAAAGCTTTTCGAGGGATTTGCGTCAACCAGTCAGTGGCCCAAGGTTCTTGACAAAAACTCCCATCCCTAGGAGGTAAGACAGCTCAGCTGGGCTCACACAACTTTGCAATCTCTTCTGCTTAGCAACAGCAAAGTTAAGGAACCCCCCGATGAGGCCAAGCCTGCCAAGGAGAGCTGCTGGCCCCTGTTTCTCTTTCTGGGTCCTGCCAAGGATGACATCACTTCTCTGGATTATTAGCAGGCCCTATCAGCAAACATGAGCCCATCCGTCACATCAAAGCCGCCCCACATATGTGCAGACTGGTTGGGGAGCCGGTTTCCATCAGCTCTGTGCCCTGCTTTAAACAATCCTGAGGCAGGCTGGCTCATGAGCTGCTGAAGGTATTCCTAGCCTTAGTTTTTTTTAGCATGGATGAAAATATAGGAGAATACCATGATAACAATGTTCATTTCAGAGATGTGATATGCCACATCTTAAATTACTCCTTCTGGATTAAAAAAAAAAAAGACACTAATATTTATAGAAAGCACCGGCAAGAATATGGGCAGTGTCAAGGTGAGGGAAGAAGGGCAAATACTTCGTCCCTTTCCTTTGGTCAAAATACCCCAATAGGAAAAAAAATCAGGTCTTGGGCTGGAAATATTGCTTAGCGTTATGGCATTTGCGTGTGAAACAGAAGGACCCAAGTTTGATTCCCCAGTACCCACATAAAGGCAAATTTACCAGGTGGTGCAAGTGTATGGAGTTCATTTGCAGTGGCTGAAGGCCCTAGCGTGCCCATTCTGTCCCTGTGCCTGCTTCTTTCTCTCATTCACTCTCTCTCAAACAAATAAATAAATAAAATGTATATATTAAAAAAATATCCCATAAAGTGCGTAGAGTAAGGGAGTCACTGTGTGTGTGTGTGTGTGTGTGTGTGTGTGTGTGTGTGTGTGTGTGTGTTTCCCCTGGGGGAAGACAGCAGAAGTGTCCTATTGCTGGAAGGACATCTCTTCCTCTTGTGATGCTCAGCAGGTTTACCTGGGCTTCTCAGTACTGGCAACAAGAAAGGCACTTCATAGAATTATAATGGCAGGAGGACCTTAGAGATCATTTGTGACACAGATCAACTTCACAATAAATGAGGAGTCTGGAGCCTGAGGAATTTAATGCTTATAGCTAGCTGTAAGGAGGACCCAACCTTGGCTAAAAGTCCCTTACCTGGCTTTAGAAGGGGGCTAGCAAGGTGAGCGGTTCCTTTGGTAAAAGAAAAGAAGAACGGAACTGGAGAATATTTGTTTATATAATAGTATAGCCAGTCACATAGAAAGTGATCCCAAGACTAGTGTACCTCCCTTGAAGACATAGATCCCCTTTGCAATGGGTGAGGACCTGCCCATCTCTCTGAGTGCAGTGTGTCACAGCCTCTGGCTTCAGGAACTAGCACGTGGCTTGCATTTTCTGATAATGTTCTTACAAGCAAAACCTCGGTTACAAATGTAATCTGCTTCCTTCTCCTCTCGTCTCTCTTCAGAAGATCTCCCTCCTTGCAAACTCACTTTTGGGAGTTTCCAGGGAAAACAGGATCCTTCATTCTTTCAAGATTAGTCTGCCAGCCACCATTGAGTGTCTCTCATGTGCATGGTTGGGGGATATCTGGGCGTCCTGGTAAGAAAAGAAGGAGGCCACATTAAAACTGCCATGAACTCCATGAATTTTCTGAATACTAAACAAAATACATTTATGGTATTACTACCATAACTACTGAAACCAACAATTCATTTTAAATGTTTTATTGATAATTCTCATGCATATGCATAGTATATTTTGATCATAACCCCTTCCCATTACTTTCTTTTTTCCTTCTCCTCTCACACTGTCCATCTCTCTCTCCAACGAGTCCCTCTTCTATTGTGACGTCATTTTAGCCCTTTCTATCATTCATGACATCATGTTGATGGGATCAATATTGTACAGGTCTTGTAACACTAAGGAACTAAATTCAGATTAGAATAAACTCACATATATGCTGAAAGTTTGGGATTAAATAGTATATTGTGTTCATCTGGGATCTCTAAGATGCATGCATGAAGACACAACTAAACATTCCAGGACTTAGAGGAGGTTTGATGCATGCCTCTCCAAAAGTGTAGGCAAGAGGAGGGAAAGGGAAGAGGTTGGTAAAGCATTGTACCTTGTAATAGAAGGAAGGTTTGGAAGACCCTCCTAGAGTCCCCAAGATAAAGGTAAAAACAACCTCTTACAAAAGGCGCAGGCTGCCTTGGTCATGCTCAGGCAGTGATTGCCAGCCCATGGAAATTGTGCCCTCAGAGAAAGCATGGTGACAGGTTTCAGAGCACCTGCTTCTCAGGTTCTTCAATGTGGAGAGACAGGGACATACATTCTCATGGCTGCCACACATCATATGACTCCCTGGACTGAACCTCACTCAGAGGCTGAGCAGCACAGTACTGACAAGATCTGTGGGAATTAGCCTGCTTTTGAGCTTTTGCTGTGCTCTTAAAGACGGAGGCTCTGCTCTTTAGAGTATAACCTTGGGCCTCAATTTCCTCAGTTTTTCTAGTGTGACCTGGGGTCTCAATTTTCTCAGCTCTAAAATTTGGAGCCTGGTGGAATTGACTTCAGAGGATGGTGAGAATTACGTAAATGAATTACTCTAAGGCACTTAGAGCAATGCCCAGCTCACAGAATAACTCACCCATAAAGGTCAGGTTTTATTATTAGATTCCATTGCAGGTGAGATCTGCTATGAGTTGAATTGAGTCCCTTCAAAAAAGATAGTTTGGAGTTGTAACCCTCAGCACCTCTACGTGACAGCATTTGAGACCAGGCCGTTACCAACATTATTAAGTTAATTTAAAATAAGGGTATGAAGGCAGAGCCTAATAAAAGTAAATAGTGATTTTACAAAGAGGAGGAATATGGACACAGAGACTGACAGAGAGGAAATGGTGTGAAAAGGTCTAAGAGAAGACAGCCATCTACCAGCCAAGGGGGAGGGGAGGAATAGCAGATCCTTCTCTCACAAGAAACAGCCTTGCTGACACCTTGGACTTCAAGCACTGAGAAAATACATTTTTGTTGATTAAGCCACCCAGCTATGGCAGTTAGTTATAGACAGTTCCAGAAACGAAACACATGGCTCTTTTTAATGTTTTTCTTCATTTTGCTGGCCATGTAGCCCAAGCTTGAACTCACAGGCTCCCTGTTTCAGCCTCCTGAGTTCTGGCCTCTGTGTGTACCACCTTACACAGCCCATTCTTAAAATCCCAAGCAGTGCCAACACACACCCAAAGAGACTCCTTGGCCCCTGGCCCAAAGGGGCTACAGCCTTCTCCAGCTTTTAGGCTGATGTACATTACCAAACAAAAGCCATCAGATCTACTGTTGTCTGGGGGGCAGCACTTGCCCTCCTCATGAAGACCCCCACCCAACAAATAGAAGCAGCTCCTTGCTGTTATTTTAAACCATGTACAATTTAACTGATAGCAGAAGACTTGGAAACTATCATTTCCCATAACTGCTGTGACCTATGGCCAGCCTAGCTGGAAGATGACACCTCCATGCTTTCTAGGAAGCTTATGCTTCCCCCTGTGAGCAGCTTGCAGAACTCAAGATGGTGTTTACTGAAGTTTCACATGAGCATATCCTAAAAACATGTAGCCAACTAAATGGAGAATATCCAGGTTTCAGGAGGTCCCAACCAGAGTCTAATTTCTCCATCTGCTATGGAACTTGATCTTATCTCCTGTGAACAATTGCCCCAGAAAAAAAAGGAAGGAAGGTGCTGGAGGGGTGTGGGACACCAAGGAAGAAAAGAAACATTTCTCTGGATATTTTCTATGGTTTCCTAAGACTTGTCACAAGTTTAAGAAACTTTGATCTGAGTTTCAACCAATTTGATTCTTTCCCATTTATCTAAGTGGAATTGTTTCTCACTATGCATCTCACTTTATAGTCAAACCTAGTTAACTAGACTTGAGACTTTACTGCTGAGACTTAGTAACTGAGATCAGTAATTCCTGGGCTATGGCCTTCCCCTCCCTTGGACTGTACCTATCAGGTCCCAGAAACTTGTGAGTAAAATGTTAAATGCACATGGGATTCAAGGAGTGATGTCACCTCACACACAGTAACTCATGCCCAGACTACTGAATTGACAGGTACCTTCCAGGCCATGTGGGACCAGAATTTGATTCAAATGAGCTATTTTTTTTTCTACCTTCAAGATTGAGTTTCAAAGACTTTTTGTAGGTATAATTGAACATGTGATGTTGGAAGACCTCCTGCAAACCTTGCTTCTCCGTGCCCAAGGGTAGCCCCAGCCCAATGTTCTGAAAGGATAAGCCTTGATGTTTCTGAGAAACCCCTAGATACACTGAGTGCCTAAGGATGCCAGGGAAACACCCCTGAGTCAAAGTCCACCATGAGACCACTGGCACCATGACAGTTGTAGAGACTGCCTTCAAGGCAGAGACCACGTGAAAACTGGGAGAAGTTCTTAAAGCAGAAGAGAGGGACCTGGGAAGGCTGGGGTGTCTGACAAAAATGGAGTAAGTGCAAAGAGCTGTTGTTAGGTTCAGATACAGAGACTGAGACACAGCCTTATGGGGAGAGTGAGGGTTATTTCTTGAGCAGATCAGCGCTGGGTGGTTTGGTGGCAGAAAGGAAGAGAAGAAACACCAGATTCAGTTGAGAGAATAGAGGCGGGTCAATGGAAATGAAAAAGGGGTAGAGGACAAGAGCCAGGAACGTGGCTGGGACTCACTCTGAAAGGAGGATGAGCAGGAGCAAGAGGAGGAGGGGGAAGAAGAGGAGAAAGAGAGAGAACAGAAGGGAAAGGTGGATGGAGGAAGAAAAGGTGTGCACATGCACACACCCACTGTGATGGTTAAGTTTTGTTGTCAATCTGGTCTCTTTAGTCATCTTGGGTGGGTCTCTGAGGATGTCCACAGGAAGGTAGTCCTCTCATAGGGGGCAGTGCAGGAAGGAAAATCCAGAGACTCAGGAAGCCACAGTCTGGGATAGGGTTTCAAGACCCCACCCTATGGCTATGTAAAGGAGAAGGAGATTTCTCTTCCTTCACCACTGATTGTTTCATTGGTGTGTGTGTAGTGTTGGTTATGGCATCTCTCTGTTTCTGTCTCTCTGTCTCTGTCTCTCTCTCTCTCTGCTTGGACCTATGAAAGGGGATGCCTCTTTCACTGTTACGGAACTTCCCCTGGATCTGTAGCTTCAATAAATCCTTTCCCCCCATAACTGTTCCTGGTTTGGTGATTCATCCCAGTGGCACATCGATGACTATGAAACCCACCCAAAGAGAAAACAGGTAGCGAGGCTGACACATGCCCTTGATCAGGAAGAAGCAAAGGGAACAGAGGGATACAGCATGAGGGCCAATGCTTATATGCCCCTTGGGGGAGAGAAAACTGCCCCTTTGAGGGAAGGGCCTTGAGAACTATGAACTGGGAACTCAGGGAAGAAGCCAGGCTGGCTGCATCCCTGCTGAGCTCTCTTGAGGAAGTTAAGCCTTTGAAACCTTAACTATGGCCAGTTAGGAGGGGGGAAGAGGGAAGTGGGTATATGGCTCCGAGTTAAAGAACATCAATCTATAGGGAGTCTGTGCTAAGACAAGAGAGCACATAGTTCTCTCCAGAAGCCATAGATGAAAGAGGCTGCTATAGCCACAGTGGTGCAGGGATCTTCCGCCAGGCCCAGTACCACAGGGGTACCCTTCACTACAGGAGGGGATCAGTCTTACACCATGTGGAGCAGTTATAGTAGTCTGCTTTCCTTCCTTGAGAATAAATATGTATTAACTACTAAAATAAATATGCATTCGCTACTTGACCATGATATGTGATAGAAACAATTTAGGGAAGGAAAGATTCATGTCGGCTTATGATTTCAGAGGGTCTCAGTCCATTAGGGAAAGCAGGGAAGAGTTCATGGTGGTGAGACCTGTGGCAGAGGCTCCTCACATCATGGAAGACAGGAAGCACAGTAGATCTGGGACCAGAGACCTAGTGATAGCCTTGAAAATCCCACCCAGAAAACATGGGTATAAAAACTAGACCAAAGTTGAAGATCTATATTTAATCAATCTTTTCTTTCACATGGATTTCTGGGGAAAGGTTGTATTGTTTGATACAAAAGAAGAAAATAAATGTATTTATATATTTTTCTATTTCACAAAAAAAAGAAAAAAGAAAATCCCACCCATAGTGACCTGCTTTGTGGTAGTTTAAATGTATGCCCTCCATAGATTCAGGTGTTTTATTAAAGCTTGTCACCTGGCTCTCCAGCTGCCCAGCTGGAGGAGATATCCCTGGAGGCAGATTCTGGGACCAAGAGCCCTACGGTGTGTTTGGGGGTGGATCTGATTTCCAGCACAAAGGTACACAAAACTGTCTGAACTCTGGTGGGGTCCCTGCTGCTTGCTGCTGGTTCCTTGCTGCTGCTTGTGGTGCTTGCTGGCTGTTTGGTTTTTTCTCTCTCTGCTTGGATGTATGGCAGGAGCTTCTTCCACCACTGATGGAACTTCCCCTTGGATCTGTAAGCTTGAAATAAACCCCTTCCTCCCATAAACTCTGCCTGGCTAGGATGTTCATTCCAGCAATGTGGAGCTGTCTACAACATGCTTCTCCAAGCTCGAGGTTCTGCACTCTCCCAAACCAGCACCATCAGCCAGGGAATAAGCACTTAAGGTCTGAGGCTGTGGGAACGTTTCAAATTCAACTGCTAACAAGCAGAAACACACTTTTCCACCCTTTACTAATGATTTCACGTATGGTTCTGTTATGGCATTAGTTGTGAGTGGTTTTTTTTTTTGTTTGTTTGTTTTTTTGCTTTTCTCTTGTAAGAAAGAAAAGAACACTGCTTGGGGGTGGGAGGTGGGGAGCACATCCTTACCTTTCCCTATCCCTCTTTAGGGGGCAGGAGGTACTGCTTTGATGTCTGCTGGGGCTGGCTCTGCTTGAAGGGTGGTTATGCCAGTTGAGAGAAAGAACAAGCACACCAGATCATCTGGTTGTGGCTGACTCAGACAGAGCAGCGCTGTGTCCTGCCTCCAAGGCATCTTCCCTCCTGATGGGGGCTCTCATGCACACAGCAGTCACCAGGCCTCAGACGTAAAAGCAGCCTTCAGCGGAAGTCTGTGGGTTGCAGCCTTTAATTCTGAATTGCAGTTAAATCCCTTATTGGGAAATAAAACCAGATTAACTTTTAAGTGCGCAAAGAAGGATTCCTGAGGAAGCACCTAATCCCCAGCACCTTTGACAGCCAGGCCTTTCATCCTTGTGCCCCTCCACTCCATGAGCAAGGACAGAAGGTGCCAGCAGCAGGAGGATGGCTGTAAATCACCTGGAGCAGGTGAGGGAGGAGGAGCTGCTGTTTTGTCACCTGCTTCTATTTTGTATATGGAGGTCGCTCCTTAAACCTCATCTGGCTTGAAACTTTGGCTGAAACGAGAAATGCTCTCATTTATGTCACCACAGAATACTGTGTCCCCTGGCTCCCTCCTTGCTACAGACTGTAAAGAAGGGCCTCCAGGTGTCAGTGGCCTTTGTCCTATCTGCAACAATCCTATAATGACACACAGTGGGGACCCACTGCTGCCCCTGCTCTGATAATCTCTCCAGGTAACGATCTCAACTTTCCCAAGGCATTCCTGGAAGCTAGCAAGAAGAAACACTAATAATAGACAGAAGAGTGGGGTGGAGGTGCAGGTTTCAAACTTCCAGTAGCTCATTTTCTGAAGCAGTTGAATTGGTTTTGCTGAGTCCTTGGTCTCCTCTTGGCAACTGCTAGCTACCACTCAGAAAAGTCCCAACTTCGGAAGAAAAATGAAAACTATGTAAATGACAGCTCTGGAGAAAGCCTGGGCCAAGAGGGCGTCTCCAGAGGCAGCGAGCCAATGTTTCTCTGCTGCCACTGGTCTGAAGTCAGGGACTGATGCTATCCTCCATGTGGTCATGTGACCCTGATATGTACGAGAGCCTGGCTGGAGACATGCTCTGTTCCTTGATGTAGCTCCCTCTCTTCCTTCAGGTCAAGCACAAGGTCCTTCATAACCCTGTCTTAGCGGCTCTAATCAGGCTCAATGTAACCCTGTTTATCACAGCTCTAGCCAAAGCCACGGTGTTACTGTTGATGTCTCTCAGTAGACCAGGAACCCCAAAAGCCAAGAAATGTGTCTGGTTCTGTCTCAGATCCTATTCCTGTCACCTTCCTCAGTGTCTGCCATTTAGCCGATATTCAATATTTAATATTTAACTGCATCGCTGTTTGGAAGAGATTTTTGTGCATGCCTAGACTATGAATTTATTACTCCTTCACAATGGCAGCTATGATACACATGGATACTACTCTCTCCCACCCACACAGATAAATATGTGAGCACTACTCCCTCTCTCCCCCTAGGGTGAGAGAGATCACAAACAGAACCATAGCCAATACCCTGAGGAAGACCCATCTGCCCTCATCCGCCTGTCCCTCCACTCTTGTCCTGAATCTCAGCACTAGCTATTAACCCTGATTGCAAATGCAGTCAAAAAAGAAAATGGCTTTTGGAAAAGTGAAAAGAGATATGAAACCACAGCACTGTGCTTCGGGAACAGAAAATATTAGAAAAAATCCTCAAAGATCTAATCTCATCCTTAGAAACATTTTGCCAAAACTGAATCAGCCTCTGACAAGTGTTGGCCCCATTCCTACTTACTAAAGACATCCGAAACCATTTCAAGGACAACTCCATTCTGTGTCGTTAGGTTAAAGGCACAGACAAGTAAATGCACCTGGGATTTGACCACACTCTCTTCCTGATAGTGGACCCTGGAAGAATGGGCTTCATCCCTATCCTCCTGGGAAAGAGGGTGCTGCAGGAAATGCCATTAGTAGCTCAGTGCACATACCATGGGTGACTGGGGAGGGTATTGGACTGAATGGAGCTCGTTGGGACCGAGGCAGCTATGTGCTTGAGAGCAGGGACTCTGCTCATAACACAGCATATGAACTTGTCTTTAAAATTAAACGGGGGACATCATTAACCTTTCTCTCCTCATCTACCCCATAGGGATGCTGAGAGTACTTATCTCGAGGATGAAGAGATGGCTCAGTGGGTAAGAGAGCTTTTTGAGAAAGTTTGAGGACGTGAGTTCTATCCCCAGCATTCACAAAAAGCTAAGTGTGGCCACACAGGTCTGTAACCCTAGTGCTGAGGTGGGCAGAGACAGGAAAATCAATGGTGTTTGCTGCTCAGTCTACCTGATCAAAAAAATAAAATAAAAGATTAAAATGCCAGCTCTAGGTTCAGTGAGTGGCTGTGTCTCAATGAAATAAAGCAGAGTTGCAATAGAGGACATCTGATGTTCTCCTCTGGCCTCCTGATGTGTGTGCTTGGGGCATGCACACATCTCTACACATACATGTGTACATCACACACATCCACACTACAGCCACACCATAAACACCCATGCACAATAAGTAAATAGAGTTCAAATAATACCCTAAATAATCCCTTTTGTCCAACATGTAGAAAGTACTCAATACAGGGCTGGAGAGATGGCCCAGCGGTTAAGGCACTTGCTTCCAGTGCCTAAGGCCCGGGTTCAATTCCCCAGTACCCACATATGCCAGACCCACAAGGTGGTGGCCCTGGTGCTCTCTCCCCCTCTCTCTATCTCTGTATTTCTCTGCTTGAAAATGATTAAATAAAATACTTTTAAAAAAAATAAAGTGTTCAATACATGGTAGATATAAATATTATGCAGGGTGAAGCAGAGGTCAAAGGTCTGAAAGGAAACCCAGTACACTTCTCTACCAGAAGACTGGTCCTTTTCTAGGTGGTGACATAAAAGAAACACAATACAGATAGACATATTTTTGGTTTTGCTTTTGTTTTGGGAGTAGGCTCTCACTCTAGCACAGGCTGACCTGGAACTCACTCTGTAGCCCAGGTTGGCCTCAAACTCACAGCGATCTTCCCCCTTCAGCCTCCCGAGTGTTGGGATTAAAGGTGTGAACCACTTTGCCAGACAGATGATAGATAGAGATATAGATAGCATTTTTAGGAAAACCTGTTTCTCAGGGCCTGGAGAGATGTCTCAGTGAGTAAAGTGCTTGTCTTGCAAGCGAGAGCACCTGAGTTGGATCCCCAGTACCCATGTGAAATCCATGCACAGTTGGATGTGCCTGTAATCCAAGAGCTGGGGAAGAAGAGATAGGAGGATCCCTAGGGATTGCTGGCTAGTTCTTCTAGCCCACTCATTGGGTTCTAGATTTAGTAAAAAATCTCTGTTTCAAAAATAAGATGCATGGTGATTGAGGAAGATCCCCAAAGTTGACATCTGGCCTCCACATCCATGTGCATATACATGCACTTGTACCCACATGCACCCATACGAATAAATACACACGTGTGTGCACAGCACACACACACACACACACATACACATGTACATGCAAAAGAAAATCTTTCCTAAGAGAAGCTTACTACTCCACTCCCACTGGCTCCCCTGGCTAGCTCCTTCCTGACCCATCTTCCTTTGCTCATTTATGAGCATAGTGAATGAGTTCAGGCTACATAGCTTCATGTTTTCAAAGCTGATTTTTCACTTTGAAATTATACATTTAAAAGAATTAGAGCTAAGTAAAATTTTAGGTAGGTTGAATACCATGAGTTCACAAGATTATTGTCTTTTGTGCTATTGAAAATGCCATCAGTTGAGGAGAAAGTGTGTTTAAAGGTATATTCAGGTCTACAGTGAGCAAAGCCTAGTTCCTCTAAATATATCTTTTAGGACATTCTTTAAATGATTTGCTTTGTTTGAGGCTCTTTTAAGAAACCACATGTAATTACACTGAACTATTTCGAAGGTTAAGCTTCAAACTAGAAAATGCCACAGAATCCAAGTTCTCATTGCCATCCCATCTCTAATTCAGCGAGCCATGCTTTGTTCCTCCCCTAAAGCATGATGCCATCAAAAAAGAATGTGAGCTGGTGTCTCCATGGCTTCTGGCTTCTCTCTGCAGCGTTCCTTTCCATTATTTGGGTAGGTCTTTTGATAATCAATTAATTCTAAGCAGTCTTGTCTAGGAAAGACAGCTCTTTCATTTTGTTAAGAGGCATCACAAGCTAATGACAGGGTCGTGTGTAGTTTCCAAAGTCTACAGGAACATCTTGAAATCTTGTTCTCAAGGGTTCATTGTTGCTCATTTTTATTAACTCACCTCTAACCTGAATATTCATGTCTCCTACATGTGTAGAAATGTTGTCTTTATTAATCATGAACCTGACCACTGTTGAAGTCAGTATTCTAATTCTTTCAGACAACTGAGCCCCATTATTTTCCTGCAACTGCTTAAGTTATCACCAATGTATAAAGCAGAAATCGAAAGAAATAAAGCCATGCCCTGAGAAAATGAAATTTTACTTAATCGTGGCTTATAATTAGAGAGAAAATAAGCAGCTCTTCCTGGTGACCTATATTTATGCTGGGATCTCTTGATCTTTCAATCCTGGGGAAATGACCAGGAGAATACCTATAGAGGGAGAATGGAAAGGCAAAGAGGGGCTGGTGAGCAAAGAGCTGGACCTATTCATCTAGAAATGAGCAATGTCCAATCTGATCCAAGTAGTGTTCTAGGCACTGAGGACAGAGACAAAAACGCCTGCTCACATGAGCTCAGCTGTAACATGGGAAAAGAGTGATACAGATAAAATCAAATCGGGCCAGGCCTGGTGGTGCATGCCTGTCATTCAAGCATTCAGGAGCAAAGGAAAATTACAATTATATAGCAAGACTCAAACCAAACTGGGAGGAGGAGAAGGGTTGAGAGTACAGGGTTATTGAAGCCCCTATCAAATACGAGTAAAGATGGAGAACAACTGAAGGACAGTATAAAAAGATTATCTGCAGCCGTGAAGACCCACAACAGAAGGACCTTACGTCTGTTGTATGTACAGAGGAGGCTCCTGCACACAGAGCTCCAAGGGATTAGAGCTCGCATACCAGCAGCTCTCAAGTCTCTGGTTCTTATCCACATTGGCAAATAATTGAAAACACAGACTCAAGAGAAGGGTAAATTATTAGGTTTATTTTAGGGAGAGTTAAAAAGGAAAGCAAAGCAGGAAAGTGTTCAAGCCAAAAAAATTCTCTCCCTTCCCAACCAGGATCGCAAAGGGGAGACTCGGAAAATCTCCCTCACATAGAAAAAAGCATCTCTTCCCAGGAGGAAGCCTCTCAGAAAGGGAAGAGAAGACTTGCATACATGTTTCAGGCCAGTTCAGATCAATCAGGCATCCAATTAGAATGAGCCTTATTACCACATTCAGGTGTATAGGGAGGGACCTGAACTGGCTGGTGGACTCTGGAGGAATCCTAATAATTGAGGAAGGATCCACCCATGGAAGCTAAGTCGGAAAAATTGAGGAAGAAACAGGATATGAGTTCTAGTCCTGCCGGGGCAGGGAAGGTGGCACCCATGTGTCTGTGGGCCAGTCCTAACTACCTATCAGGACAAAGCTACTTTGCTCTTGACCCTACCAAGGCCAGTGTGACTGCAAAGTGAGGCCTGGAAAGGAACCAGCATCAGGTGTCAAGGGTACCTATGACATAACCTGGGCCATTTAGAAAAAGCCATTGTAGTTCTGTGAGTAGAAATGACAGGATCTGATTGTAACTTTAGAGAAAACAGGTAGGAAGGATATTGAAGACTCAGTCAAGAGGTGTGAGAAGTGGCCGGATCGTGAGTTATTTTAAAGAACTAGTGAGATTTGCTAATGAGATTACATGTAAATTGTGAAAGAAAGACATGAGTCAAGAGTAACTCCAAGAATTTTTTTGTTGTTGTTTGAATGCCAAAGAATGGGATTATCATTTTCTAAGATAGGAGAGGGGGAGGGAGGTGAGGATTTGAAGATTAATGTGCCAAGCTTGGGGGGCTTACTAGACAGACATCCAGATGGAGATGTTGAGTAGGCAGTCAGAGAGAAAAAAGTCTGGAATCCAAGGAAAAAGTCCAGACTTGAGGCATATTTTTAGTTTTTATCAACATGTGGATGATATGTCCAGCCACGAGACTGGCTGAGATCACTCGGGTAGTGAATGTGGGTGGAAAAGAGAAGACACCCAAACAAGAAAGCTTGTAGACTTCTAGCATTCAGCAATCCATACCTGGCACAGCTCAGGACAACTGTGTTATTCATAAATGTCTCCAGCCTGTGTGGTTCATGAAAAGTTCATTTTGGCTAATAAAGCAACTTATTTTCTCCAATTTTTTTCACCTGGAATTGTTCAAATCATAAAGTCACACTTAACCGTAAAATTACAGATGACTCTGAAGTCTTCCATCTTCTTTGTGCTGAGGAATCCTTGACTTTCAAGGAACAATCTGTCAAAGCTTCTTTGTGTAATTACATGTGGTTTCTTTGTCCAGAGTAGGCTAGTGCTGTAAATGCAATGTACATGGCACATCCAGAAGCTTTTGCCATGGGCACATACCCAAAGCCCCAAATGCACTGCTCAATCTTCTGTGTCACAAAAAATAGTAGTATTAGTTATCTAGCACTACATAACAAAATGTCCTCTGAACTTAATTGCTTAAAGCAAGCACCCTTGATCTCATAGTTCTGAGACCAGGAATCCAGCTATCATACGATGGATTTCACATAAGGCTACTATCAAGGTATAGTAGAGTGAAACTAGACTCTTGGTCTCATTGAAGAGTCAACTGATGAGTAATCTACAACTGGTCAGAGGACACTTACGGTTCCAACCACATGGGCTGATTTTGCTTAATTCATTGTGAGTAGAGCCAGAGAGAGCTAACAGGAGAGTGAATGACAGTCACAGACTCTTAAAAGAATCCTGAAACACACCACCCCATCACTTTTATTGTCTTGTATTATTCAGGAGCAGGTAAATAGGATGGAAAGAATACTCAAGTATAAAGGAACATATAGGGGTATGGACTCACAGGGGCCATCTTAAAAGTCCAGTTACCACAAAGAGCATGGGTATCTTTTCTTAATAAATAAATCTTATTTGTTCTTGGCATGTGTGTGTGTGCTTAGTGTGCTGTCTGTGTGGTGTGTGCATGTATATGGTGAGTATATTTATAGTATACCCAACACTTGTGCATACACATGCACACACCCACACCTCTCTTGTGCATACAGATGCTCATACCCATATGTCACTTGCAGAGGCCAAAGGAGAGCTTTGGGTGGCCTCCTCTATTGTTCTGCCATTTTTTAATCCAAAAATCATTTGAAATTAATTACTCTAACCCAATATTTTTATATGGTAAATTGTAACTTTTTACTGAGGCAAAACATAAATTTAGTGTCATGACCAGCATATTTTAAAGTTTTTACTGGCAGTTTTCATATATGGACATAATGTATTTTGATAATAATCCTTTTCCATTACCTTCTTTTGTTCCCATCCCCACCCCTTTTCACCAAACCCCTTCTTCTTTCCAACTAGTCCTCCTCTACCACCCATGACAGAATATTGATGGGCCAGATATTTTAATATTTTGCAGGGGTTTCGTAGGTAATGGTAGTCAGTCAGTAAGAGTTCATAAATGCAACAGCCACCTTATGTCCAGAAGACAGCATTCTAAAGTGCTCCTCCTCCTCCTCCTCAGCTTCTACTTTCTCTCCGCCTCCACTTCTGCAATATTCTTGGAGCCTTGGAGGCTGTGATAGAGATGACTCCTTTAGCACTGAGCACTCAATGGTCATTTTCAGCAATAAACAAGTTTTAAGTTTTCCCATCATCACCTGTGCCATCAGCAAAAATAAGCTTCTTTGACTAAAGGTGAACACAGATATGGGTTTAATCTATGGCATATAAATAAATATGTAGAGGACAATGTGATATGCTAAATATATTCATTTAGACAAACATCAGTAATAGCTTCCCTTCTAGGGTCTATGACCTTCCCAGTCATAGGATTTTGACTAGATTTTCAGTACCAGATATGAATTCTTTCTTGTGGAGCAGGCTTCAAATCCAAACAGAGAGCAGTTGGTTATCCTGAGAACAGCCATGCCACTATTGCCCCAATGGGTACATCTTGCTTGGCTGATGACCAGCATTTTTTAAAATGAGATGAGAAAGAAAGCCAAAACTATCAAAGCACTCTGCATATAAAAGGCATAGATGATGTGCCTTTTATAGGTGTGTGGTATAAATTGTATTTCTTTTTAAGGGCCATGATCTTTTAAAATTAGCGATTTTCATAATGTGAGTAAGCTGCCAAAATGTATTTGAGAAAAACAGCCATCCCCAACTAGGCAACAGAATGAATGTCAGAAGAAAGGAAACCCCAGTGCACTCTGGGAGCCAGGCAGTTCACACTTCTTACCAGACCCTTCATAGGTCTGAAAAAGAGTAATCAATAAGAGATTGGAAAACCCTAACCAGACGTGACAGATATGACATCTTGCCTCTGCAGAGGCAAAACAGACACCCCACAAACTAA
The DNA here is from genome assembly GCA_004024765.1 of Zapus hudsonius. Lineage (NCBI taxonomy): Eukaryota > Metazoa > Chordata > Mammalia > Rodentia > Dipodidae > Zapus > Zapus hudsonius. The sequence goes on from PVHP010005816.1 coordinate 43,484, forward strand.
TGAAAATACTCTGTACAATTCTACCCATCCTGAAAGGTCAAAAGCGATCATTTTCGTTTTGACATAAAAACCAGCTGTGAGTGTCTTAAAACAGTAGGCCTGCTCAAGACAGATGAGGCCATTTTTCAACTAGTGTACCCCCTTCTCTCTCTCTCCCGGGCAGCCGCCACAGACAGACATTTCTCAGATAGAATGTAAGTCAGTGCTTCCCCCAAGGCACTCAGCCCTCCAACCGCCCCCATCTCCAGCTTCTGACCCATCCAGCCCAGCAGCTCCGACTTGTGCAGGTACAAAACAATCCTGTCCAGTTTAGGCGCCTCTTCTGCCAGAATGTCCCTTTGAAGACCAAAGCTTGGGTTCTGTTGCAGAGACGGCAGAGGGAAGTCTTCATCTCTCATCCATCCTTATCAGCCAGACGACGAAGAAGCCAAGTTTCAGTTCCAGAGTCCAGATTTGAAAACTACACGCTACGCCTGATGTTTCGCATTTTCCACACTGCTGCACTGCAGATCCTCCTGGCTTCGTGTGAGAGGGCTTTAGATCCCATGAAACCAAAGCCAGGAACTGGGGAGACACACTGCAAGACAGGGCGTCTTGGCGGGTGAACTCTGTAGGGGAATGGAGACTTGGTTAAGAGCATGTGCAATCTATTAGCTTTGGGCTCCAAGGGAAAAGGCCAAGAGAAGGAAGGAGACACAGAGGTGGAAGGCCTCGCTTTGTGGTTTTAGTCAAAGCCTTAGGCTCCCCGAACTCTTAAAGATAAAAAGAGCTAACCATTTGTGGGATTTTACACAAAGTGAACTTAGAAATGTCTTTACATTTGCTTTTAGTATGTATTAATCATCAGCTAATTTTTTTTTGTTTAAAATTGGATGATGGTCTTATTGTTCTACTCAGTCTCTTTTGTTATAATCTCAACACTGAAATCTGAAAGTTAAGCTTTGTTTCCTCTGTAGTATGTTATTAGTTAATTCCAAAATAGCCTTGGCTTTAAATTGAAGGTAGTGTTTAGGCTTTAGACTGAGTCGAGGTTGGGGGAAATATATATTGTGCTTTATTTTCTTTAAAATGAGTTACATTCTTAAAAACTTCACATGAGATAAAATCTAGGAAGTCGAGCACGAGGTTTGGAGGTTTGTTGTTTATTTACCACGGAGTAAAATGGAAGACCTAAATAACCCTTGGGTTTGCATCAGCACACATTACTATTTGTGTTCTCATCAGAAAATCAATACCTGTAGCAAGGAAAGGCTGTTACCCATCCCAAGTCTGGACTCCTTTTAAAGTAGTTGTCTTTTAGTAGAATTAGGTTCTTATTAGGCTCAAGTTAGGTTTAGGTTAAGATTTCTTTCATGTTAGATTAAAGTTCAGGTATATTCCAATTTTGATTAGAATGTAACTAAGCAATTTCACTGTACCAGTTTAGAATGGTTTAGACTATAATTAATAGAAATCCAGCTAAGGCAGCTTTAGTACTAATAGGGAAATCACACAATAAAGCAACCTAAGGTATAAAATGATATGTAGGTATAAAATGTATAAAAAAGGTATAAAAATGATTATGTGTCAACCTAAGGCAAAGCTGGTCAGTTGCTCCCTCTATTATCATGAAGACAGGCTCTTCTATCTGTTCTCGCCTCTGGAGAGGATCAGTTCATTGCTCTGGGATTGTAGGATGGCTGTGTATCTCCAATTATCCTGCCCAAATCTGAGGTGTGAAATAAACGTGGACATCCCCAAAACCTACCTGGCCTTTTGAGCAACAACTCCATAGATGATCTTATATCTCGTTAACCCCAACTCAGCCTCCTACAAAACTTCACTTTGAGGATGACAGGGAGAACAAGTATTAACTTTTCCTTTCTTTAGAATAAGTTGGGCTGGAGAAGGGAGTGGTAAGAAGGGACATTTGGGTCATTAGGAAAGTGTTGAGGATCAGACAAGTATTTACCTTAACAACACACCAGGAGCAGAAATTTTCAGACCATGTCTACTCTGCATGGACAGCAATGGTAGGTTTCTTATTCACAACCACAGCTCCCTCCCTTCTGGGAGGCAAAGATGTGTACACATCATGTAGGCAGAAATAGACATAGAAATCTTGGTCTTTAACAAGCAATGGGAGAGTTCGATACTATTTCTAGGATACTAACAACTCTCCCATATAAAGAAGAAGATCTAATGTCATAGTTACAAATTAAAGGTTAAGTAAATTACAAACTATGTGTGTGAAAAATAAACCGAGTGATGTGGGTTATAATGTTTATGTGGAGCAAATTAGATAGACGTGTTTTCAATGAGACTGGTGTAAACCCTGACATTTCTAATACTCACCTCTAAGATGTTACTATCTGTGCACATATTCATTCAAATATAAGCTCAGTTGTCTAAATAAAGCCGTTGAAGCTCTGGTGGACACTGGCCTGGGCACTAAGGACTTAATGGTGAGCAGCAACCATCACAGTCACTGCCTCAGGTTAATTTACAGCCATGTTAGACCATGGTTTTGTGGCAACTGCTAAGAATGAGATCAAACCTAAGTACAGGGGAGCTGCAAGTGAGAGAATGTTAATCTGAGAGTCTAGGACACATTCTGAGGGTGAAGTGACCATCAAAAGATGGACATGGGAGGAGGGGAGAGAAGAGCAGGCTCCAGGGAACAGACCCTTCCAGAACCAGGAGACCAAGAAGGAGAGCAGCACACATCAGAAGAGATGTACTGAATAATATTTGTTCATGGGTGTTTGGAGGTGTTTGTTTTGTCTATGTGTAAATTATGATTAAAAAATGATTATGTCATTATGTCAAAAATGTCTATAGCTGGGTGTGGTGACCCAGCCTTTAATTCCAGCACTTGGGAGGCAGAGGTAGGAGGATCTCAGTGAGTCTGAGTCTGCCCTAAGACTACATAGAGAATTTCAGGTCAGCCTGGGTTAGAGCAAGACCCTATCTTAAAACAAACAAACAAAAAAATACTTCTGTAAATACATTAATGTACAAATTTGTAACTAGTGAAGTCTGAGTCCCTGAAGATGGAAGCCATTTCATTCCAAACAAAAGTTCCAACTTCAAAGCTATAAGGTGTGAAAGAAACATGGACACCTACCTGGCCTTTTGATCAGCAACTTCATAGATGATCTTGTATCTTGTTAACCCCAACTCCGCTTCCTACAAAACTTCACTTTGAGGAAGACAGGGAGAGTAAGTATTAACTTTTCCTTTCTTTAGAGTAAAGTTGGGCTGGAGAAGGGGATGGTAAGAATGGACATTTGGGTGGGCTCAATGCGCAGACCAGTGCCCAATAGACCTTTCACTGATAGTCATGGAATTCAGAGGCAGTCAGGAAATCATTTCCTGTGCTTGGACCCCTACTATGGTTAAGAATTAGTATCTGTTCTTAACAGGCTTGTTTGTATGTGTTTGAACCATCACCAGTCACACAACAAGAAAAAATAAGATGTATCCCTAAACCACGCTATTGGGGAGAACCATGTGTAGATAGGATGAATAATCTATGTGACTTAGAGCAGAAAGTTCTCTCTGGAAAGATCTGAGGAAATGGGAGTGCCCAAGCCCACTGTAGTGTGTATATTTTATGCACATAATGAAATTAAGTTCATAAGTTAATTGATTTCAGGGGATTCACGTTGATTGTATTACATGACTGAAGAGAAAAAGATTCTTACAAAGTCAATTTGGGTCTATCAAAAACAACTTAGGGGCTGGAGAAATGGCTCAGCAGTTAAGGCACCTGTCTGCAAAGCCTACGTACCTGGGTTTGATTCCCCAGTACCCATGTAAAACCAGATGCACAAGGTGATGCAATCCTATGGAGTTCTTTGCAGTGGCCAGAGACCCTGCTGTACCCATTCTCTCTCTCTCTCTCTCTCTCTCTCTCTCTCTCTCTCTCTCTCTCTCTCTCTCTTTCCCTATCTGTCTCTCCCTATCTGTCTCTCTCTCTTAAATTATTAAATAAAACATTTTTTAAGAAAAACAACTTAGGACTACTATTACGGTCATGATTAGTATCTCATTAAGTAGTTGCTCACTTATGTGACAAGAACACACTAAAATCCAAAGGACACAAAGCCCAGAAAATGAGTGAGAAGGGAAATGTTTCTAACACTGCAAAAGAATTAAAGTACTTAATTAATTACCAGAAGAATGGAGTGCAAGCCATCAGAAAAGTTATTTGTAGGGAAGTGGAGGAAATGAATGAGAACCAGAACTGCAGTGAGCAGATCAAAGACGCTTTGGAAGGAGACAAGGTAGAAATGCAGTAATGCAGGAGGATGACGCCCAGCTGCTTGGCTCTGTGACCATCATCGGGCAGTCACACAGATGGAGAAGATGACCTCTCTTCTGAGAGGCTGGGCCTACTGTGCCTGAACGGAGAGACAGAGGTCAGGGTTATGAGGCCCATATCTGCCTTCCCAAGCAGCACCCTTGATGACTGTGGGCTTCCATCTTAGTGATGCACCATGTTAATATTTCTGGAAGAGTGTGGTTGTTGCCTGCACTGGTGAAGGTCCTTCGGGGTTAGAGCAGAGCCGGCTTTGCAGGAGGATGGCTGACCTGCCGTCTAGGCAGAGCCGATTACTAACTGTTGGACTTAAGCAATAGAACACCCCACCTCTAACCCACTCTGCCCCTTATACTTACCAGAAACTAAGTGAGAAAATGGCCTTTTTCTAAGAGCTTAGTTGTCTTTTAGGGCATAATTTCAAAGCTGCAGCCAGATCTTATGGGCTGTGTCTGGCTCAGCAACAGCAGCCCAACTCTTACCCCCCAGTGGGCTTTAAGAACTTGGAGTGGAAATTGAGAAATGGATAAGAAATGAAATCTAATTTCCCCTCACTGATAGTCATGGAATTCAGAGGCAGTCAGGAAATCATTTCCCCATTGTTCCGGTGCTTGGGCCCCTACTATGTTTAAGAATTAGTATCTGTTCTTAACAGGCTTGTTTGTATGTGTTTGAACCATCGCCAGTCACACAACAAGGAAAAATAAGATACATCCCTAAACCACGCTGTTGGGGAGAACTACGTGTAGATGGGATGAATAATCTATGTGACTTAGAGCAGAAAGTTCTCTCTGGAAAGATCTGAGGAAATGGGAGTGCCCAAGCCCACTGTAGACTAATTTATTAGAAACCCCTTCAGGATTACTGTGTGCTAAATAACGCAACTCAAAAAGAAATGCAGTATTAGAGAAGGCAGGGGATGTAGCTCAGTGTTGTGGCGTACTTGCTTAGTATGTCCAAGGCCTTGGGTTTGATCCCAGCACTGTAAAAAAAGAAAAAAAAAACAGGAATATTAAGTCTGCTTTATTGTTGAGATCTGAAGTCTCTCTGGACCTCTGCCCTGAGTTGTGTTGGGTATCATTGTTGACTATCACCATGACTCAGGTGACTCTGAGTGGGAGAGGGGGCGGAAAGAATGTAAGAACCATGGTGGGTGAGAATGTCCAGAGAGATCACCACCTTCAGCAACACACAAAGGGGGAAGAAAACAAAGAAAAACTGGCTACTTTGGGTGCAGTTCATAACCACCTAACCTATGGACAGATCCAGTATGTGCACCAAGGAAGGACTCCAGTGGGTAGGAGACAGAGAGGAGGGAAACGGGGACACCTTCACAAGAGTGCTCATACAATGTATATAGTTACTCATAATAAAGATATTGATTAAAAATAGGAATAAAGAGAGGCCAGGTGTGGTGGTACATGCCTTTAATCCCAGCAGAGGCAGAGGTAGGAAGATCAATGTGAGTTTGAGGCCAGTGTGAGACTACAGAGTGAGTTCCAGGTCAGCCTGGGCTAGAATGAGACCCTACCTCAAAAAAAGAAAGAAAGAAAGAAAGAAAGAAAGAAAGAAAGAAAGAAAGAAAGAAAGAAAGAAAGAAAGAAAGAAAGAAAGAAAGAAAGAAAGAAAGAAAAGAAAGAAAGAAAAGAAGAGAAAAGAAAATGGCCGGAGGAAAGGGAAGGAAAGACATCTTGAGGATAAAGACAAATTCATGGGTAGGGTTGGAGTTTCCCCAAATTTGAATGAAGATTCATTTACAGATTACAAAAAGGATGTTTGGAGGAATTAGGGGAGACCAAAAAAAAAAAAAAAAACTCAACTCTGTATATAATTCAATTAATGTGGGCAGGGTTGTACCATAACATGGTTTTAAATTCCTTTCTTCAAATATGGTTATTTCCTTTGGTCCTCTTAGAACCTCGAAAAATCTGCTGAATCTACACAAATGTAAATCTTGCCTTTGTCCTCCCAGGTGCTGCTTGCCTTCTCTATGGAGATCCAGGGGGTAGGGGAGAGCAAAAATGCAACCAGGAAATCACAGTACATTATTGGAGACCTCAGTCATCAGCAAGAGGAGCAGTGGTCTTGGGTGGCCTTGAGTTCACAGAGTTGCAGCTATCTTCTTACGAACAACTGCAAGCTGACTTAAGATGGCCTCTCTCTCCCAAGTGTGTCAGAGGAAGTGACACGTAAGGGAGAGAGAATTTATCCTTGACGTGGCCCTTTTATGACAAATCCAAACTTCCTTGATGTGCCTCCTGTTGAGAACAGAAGTCCTTGTCTCCTTTCTGTGATAGTGGGCGAGTCTGTGCCTACTTTGGCCAATGGAGTATTGTGAAACTGAGGTTATGGGGCTGCCAAGGTTAGGTCATCCAAGGTCATGAAACTTCCATCTTTCTCACAAGGATGCTTTTTTTGTGGGATTCTTGATCATGCATAGATGCTCAATGGACCATTTTTAGTCATGACAGCCGAGTCACCAGTCATTCAAGGGAAGATTCCAGGGGACTTCTGTCCCCAGCTGTTCTACAGCCTTCTCAGATGAGGTTTCAGACATTGCTGAGCACATGTAAGTAGCCTATGTGCCCAACCCAGATTTCCTTCCCACCGAATCTGAAGCATAATGATCAGGGCTTTTGCTGCTGACTTTTTGGATGATTTTTGAGACAGAATATTCAACTGAACACAGGAGTCACAAATTTCACTTAACTCTAGATGGTTCACATTCTCTGCTTTATTAATTTATTCAAACCCCGGACGCAACCCTTTTCTTAGCTGTCTGTGTTAAGGGCATACAGTTTGGTTGCATTAATTTCCAGTGAAGTAGGAACTCTGCTAAAACCATATTAATAAAGTTTCAAGTTAGCCTGCAGAGGGTAAAATTAGTGCCTTGGTCAGACCAAACCTCAGCACCCATGCCCTGACCTGTATTCTTCTTATCTGGACTCAATTCTGTCTTAGAAAGAGACCCCTAGCTCCAGGCTCTCCTTCCAGTGGTACCAATAGTTCAGCAGCTTCCAGCTCTCACTCCTAAGGAACCTGCTACTACATTGGGGGTTCCAGATCCTGTTTGGATTGGACAAATCTTGGCTAGCACCCAAGGCCTGCCAAGTTTTAGACTTACAACGATTGACAGCAACTTCTTGGCTGGTACCCTCAAAGCCTGCTAAGAGTTCAGAGCTGGAACTCTGGACAACCAATTCCTTGGTTGGTATCTGCTACCAATGACAGTGAAGAGTCCAGAGCTGTCACTCTGAACCCTGTTGGTTGGGAACCTGATGCCACCAAGAGTCAGAACTGTCATTTCCACCTTTGTACCTTCTTGATTGACATCTTGCTGCCACTGACAATCCACTCTCCATTCAAACTGTCCTCCTGTGGAGATAGTCTCCTTGTTCCTTCATCTTTCTATGCCTGCTTCTCCACTGAATTCTTCATTGTGGGGAGACAAGAATCTAGAAGAGCTGATTGTTTCAAAAGTAGATCAGGAGGAAGCAGGTGTCATCAGATAAAAAGAAAGATAGCCAAGCCAATTGCTCATGTCAGGAGGAGGGAAGCAGAGAGGAATGTAGCACCAAGAAACTGAATACGCATTGCAAAGGGAGTTTTAAGGTACACAGCACACAAAATGGAACTTATTCAAGTCTTCTTTAGTGGTACCCCTCTCTAGTATGCACTTAAGATAATAGAATAAACTCCCACATGGACAGTAAATAGCATCGGGTTTCATAGCACCATTCTTAGAAGTCAATTTAGGTCTGCGGCACACAACTGTGCCTGTTTCCCATCAATTTCCTTACATTGTAAAGTCATGCTATCAAGGCATCTGTATGTATTTGCTTCAGGTGCTCTAAGGGCTCCTGAGACCTCTTTCTTATTGACACAACTGTCATCATTGGGTTCACAAACATTTATGAGTTCCCAGGAAGAAGCTACAGCCATTTTCCTATCTGAAGAAACATCCAGGTCCTCACTGAACAGACCCCTTCAATTACTCTTATCTAGCTTCCTGCCAACTCAGTGTAGGACTGTCACAAACTGGCCAAGAAAAGGTCACAGGAATCCTGGGACAACTCAACATCATCCTTCAGTGATGGTCAATAGACAATGGAACAGACGTGAGACAGTTGGTACCAGAGAGAGGTCACAATGAAGCGCCTGGAGCCAATAGTCAGCATGAAGAGACTTAGAGAGGAAGCCAGTCAGTTGTGGGATTGCTATGAGGAACTCAGCTCATACTAACACCTCAGAACTGGGACCAGCTCATCTCCAAAGACTTCTCCTAAACAGCATCCCCATGCATCCATAAAATAGCCTTGGCCTTCCACCAGATGCTTTAGATAAGTGTTGATGAAGCCGAGGCTGGAACAGAGAGATGCATCTCTTGCTCTGGGGCCTACATTGCAGTCACATTGGGTTGAACATGGACATTCTCCATGGACTGTCAAAGAAGAAACTCCACCCCTGAGCCTCCTCTGTGCCATATGAACTAATGGAACCCACGCTGACTTCACTAAACTGTACTGGGCCAACTTCCCCCTTTGGACTTGGGCAGAGAATAAACAACGTGGCCTTTTTCCAGAAGCCTGTCACTTGGCAATCACACACCCCTCATAAAATAACCAGTCCCTCCATCTGAAAACAAGTGTGGAGGGTGTGTGTGTGGCTATTAGTTAGCTAAGAACATTTGCCTAGACATGTTTTCAACCAATCAGGCATTTTTTCTGTGAATGAGAAATAGAAGTCTCAAAGCAGACCCTGCCATGCTGGGGTGGATTTATGTAAGTCTAGGAAGCAGGAAGGCATCCTTGTCTGCCCACGTGCCATGTTTCCATGAAAAACATGATTTAATATTAGCAAATAGGCACCATGGGAAATGAGGCAAGGAGGGGCTTTACATGTGCAATGCAGGGGATTAGCAATGATTAGTGGGGACAAAGAAAAGGCCAGTTAATGTTTTGGGCAAACAGGGAGCTTTGACAGGTGCAATGTGTGCTGTGTACACACAGCGGTGGCGAGGGTTACGTAGTTTCCACATACCATCAGGTTTAGTAATGTAAGATATGCTCCATAACTAATGGGCACTGGTTATTCTGTTCTCTGGCAGCAGGGCTCCCTTTATTAATATTGGAGAGGAATTGGAAAAAATCTCTCTCTGTTTTGATGATGCTTTCATTGACCCTCCTTTGCCCTGAGTCTGGTCCTGCTGAGGCAGTGTGTATCTCTAATGGACTTCAGCAATTGAGCCCCAAGACTCAGCACCGAATCCTTATGGAAGGTGGAGGAAGAGTCGTTGTTGTAGTCAGTATTCTAGTTGCTGCACAGAAAGAACCCAAGCAAAGTGGCTTGTTGAGGAATGGGTTTATTAGGCTTATGGATTCAAGGGGAGACTCCATCATGGCAGGGAAAATGATGGCATGAGCAGAGGGTGGACATCACCTCTAACACAGCACTGCAAACAATGGCAGGAAGGTGTGCCAAACACTGGCAAGGGGGAGCTAACTGTAACCCCCATAAGCCCGCCCCCAACAACACAGCTCTAATTCCCGAACTGCCATTAGCTGGGGATCCAGCATTCAGAACACATTCATTTGTTTGTGGGGGACACCTGGATCAAACCATGACAGTCGTGCTGCAGGTTTGCAAGTCTAGTGTGCAGATGCAGACCTTTCAGCACTGCTCTGAACCTTGGACTCCCTAAGGTCCCCTGCCTTGGCCTTAGGTAGGAAGCTCTAGCTCAGCTCTCGTCTGCGCTTTCCCTTCTCTGTGAAGGGTTATCTGGCATGTCCTTCCGTGGAGAGTGGAAACTAGTTTAGGAGGGAGGCATTTTGAAGGCTCAACTATAGAGATTGCAGACCCTCAATGAATTTCACACTTCTCTGTTCCAATTTCTGTTGACCTCAAGAGTCTTTCTTTCCCTTCCTCCCACCGTTCCTCCCTTCCTTTTTCCTTCCCTCCCTTTTCCCTTTCTTCTTTCATTTCTTCCTTTCTCTCTCACTTTCTCCCTCACTCCCTTTCTTGCAAACTCTCTATGTAGCCAAGAATGACCTAGAACTCCTGACTCCTCTACCTCCGTCTCAGCGCTGGCACTTTCAAGGCATATGCCACCATGCCCGACTTTCTTTCCTGTATTTATTCCAGCATGGATTGTTAATGGTTTGGATGTAAAATGTCCCTCACAGGGTCATGTTTCAGCATTTGGTCCCCGACTGGTGGCATTGGTTTGGGAGGTTGTATGCACAACCTGTAGGAGAGACTGAGCTGAAGAAAGTGGATTGCTGGAGGGTGGGCTTTAAGCATTATAGCTCAGCCAGCCTCTGTCTTGAATTCTCTTTGCTTCCTGATCCTGGGAGATGTAACATGCCACACTACTACCTGCTGCTACAGTCTGAGCCCCAGCCACCAAACCTTGCCTTCCCTGGAATAATGGACTGGATCCCTTTAAACTGTAACCTATACAAATCTCTTCTCTGGTTAGGTACTCTGTCACAGGGACAAATCACTAATATACGGTAGTTGAACCTTGGCCCTCACACATGCTAAGCAAGCTTCTACCCCTGGGCTATACCCCAGCTCTTTTTAACATTTTATTTTGACACAGAGTCTCACTAAGCCTCCCAGACTGGCTTTGAATTCAGTCCATAGCCCATGCAGGCCTTGAACCTGGCAATCCCTCTGGCATCAGCCTTCTGAGTAGCTACACAGGTATTACATACCTGTACCACCAGGTCTTTCCTTCCTTCCTTTCTAAGACTGGCTCTTGCTATGCAGACCAAGCTAGCTTGAAACTCTTGGACTCCTAAAACACCTCCCAAGTGCTGAGATTGCAGATATGTTCCACCATGCCTTATGGTAAGGAGTGCTTTGCAAATGTCAAGTCTTTTCCTTCTTGCATCAGTGGGGATAGAACCCAGGGCTTCATGCATGCTGGGCAAGTGTTCACTATGGAGCCACTTCCTAGCCCCCGATTTTGGTTACTGAAACAGGGAACTTTCTTCCAGGAAGAAGGCCATCTGCTTATGCCTGAACATTTCTTCAGGGTGACAGCCTAGAAAATGTAGACAGTGTGATTTTCTGTGTTTTCTCTTCCTGCTCTTAAGATCAGCAAGGACTAGTTTGCTTAGCCTTTGGCACTTAGTGAACAAAGTGTCTGGTATGTCCTTGAGGCTCTGTGCCAGAAGCAAGCCAAAAGTATTCTAGAAACAGCTGTCTACACTCAGGCTTTCGGTCTTCCAGCCTTCAGTCCTACCCAGAGAACTCTTTCCCATGACCTGCCCAGTCCAGCTTCCTTCCTGAGTACCTTCCTGTCTGCCTAATGCGTATGGATCCATTGGGTCAGATCTGACTCATTAAAATAACTCCAAGGCTGTTCACAACCCCCTACCCCATGGACTGATCCAGACTGCCCACGGAGGAGGATACCCAACTGACCGGGGACAGGGAAGAAGGAAATAGGGGAAGTGGAGACATCAACACATTATTCCCTTATTAAGTGTATCTAATTATGGATATTAAAAAAACTCTTTAAAAAGTGATTATTTAGGGCATCTGCACTTACAACAAAGGGAGACTCTTTGGGAGTTGAGGTAGCAACCCAAAGCAGATGTCGAAGAGCCTCTGAAAATAGATGCTTAGGGCAGTTAGCATAAAAGAATTACACTTTGGCCCTTTCTAGAGAAGAGGAAGTGAAGGAGTGAAGGAGCCAGAGAAAATAGAGAAGTCTAGGGATCTACCTAAAAGATTAGCTCTTTTAACATCAGATCCCTGAGATGTTTGGGTTTCATGAAAAGGAAATGAATTTCTTGTATTTCATTATCAGATATTGTGCATATAAGATAAGAAATGCTGATAAGTTTCCTGAATGCAAGGCCATTTGATTCTCCTCTAGGCTCAACCAATACCTTCCCCTGCCCCCCACGGGAACCCCAACCCAAGTAGCCTGTCACCAACTCATAGGCTCCAAGATAGGACCTCTATAGTCAGGTAAGCTCAGTTAAAAGCCATGCAAGATTTTTTTTTGCCAAGTTTTCAAGGAAGCTGTGAGGATGAAACATTTATTTCCTCATAAAACATTGTCCTCAGTCTGCTTCAGGAGAACCCCAACTTTTGACAGGTACTTATACTTCATACTGTGTGACTTGAGACAACTTGTTTGAAACTGCTTTTTTTTTCATCTAGAAAACATCTATTTTTTTAAATTCTACAATTTTTTAAAGTTTTTAAAAATATTTTTATTTATTTTCAAGCAGAGAGAGAGAGAGAGAGAGAGAGAGAGAGAGAGAGAGAGAGCACCAGAGCCACCACCTTGTGGGTCTGGCTTATGTGGGACCTGGAGAATTGAACCCGGGGCCTTAGGCGCTGGAGGCAAGTGCCTTAACCACTAAGCCATCTCTCCAGCCCTCTACAATTTTTTTAAAGGCACAATTTTTGTTAGCCTGAAGGGGTTCAAAGACCTGTGCTGGGGAGTGAAGTTGAAAGGTGACTAAGATCTACTTCTTCCCTTAGAGAAGTCCATGATCCAGTGAGGAAATGAGTCCAAACCTAGAAAGTAGAGGTGAGGGGACCGGGAATCAGAGGTAGCAGCAGGTCACAGAGAGCCTCAGGCTAGAGCAAAGCTCAACTCAGCCGACCTTAAAGAGATTAAATATAATTATCATCTTAACCACTCAATGGACTAAAGAAAATGAAAACTTCCGCATCTAAAGCAAAGCCTTCTTTTAAGGAGCCGTCGAATGTGGTGTAGACATGAGGCAGGGATCTCTGGCTGGATGGAGGTGGACTTTGTACCCGAGAGAATCCGAAGAGGAGAAGCAAACCGTGGGCCATTGTCTCTGGAGCAGTGTTTGGTTTCTGACAGCTGCAGTCAAGCTCACGGGCAACGAGACAGGAAAAGAAAGGGGTGTGCTTTCTCCCTTGGAACAGGAGCTCTGCTTCAGATCTCTGAAGAGAGGCTTCCAGAAAGAGAAGTCACCAACTATTTTCCTTTTTTTGTTGAATCTTCTTTAAGGACATTATCTCACTTCAAGCCCAAATGCCTGCTCTGTTTATTCCCCTTACAGGAAGTTTGCTGTCCATTTCACTTTAGTGTCTGCCCAGTCTCAGCCTCCTCCCATGCCTCTGACCTAAGAGCACACTGCTACTGTGGAATGTTTATTCCCTCTAAAATTCGTATATTAGGGCTGGAGAGATGGCTCAGCGGTGAAGGCACTTGCCTCCAGTGCCTAAGGCCCCGGGTTCAATTCCCCAGGACCCACGTAAGCCAGACCCACAAGGTGGTGGTCCTGGTATTCTCTCTCTCTCTCTCTCTCTCTCTCTCTCTCTCTCTCTCTCTCTCTCTCTCTCTCTCTCTCTCTGCTTTGAAAATGAATAAATAAAATATTTTTTTAAAAATTCGTATATTAAAATCCTAATCCCCAGCAAGACGGAATTGGAGGTAGAGCGGTTGGTAGGCAAGTTACCATGAGGGTAAAAATCCTCAGGAGTGGAATTAGTATTCGTTGCAATGTCCTTCTTATTGCTGGGACAAAACACCTGACCAAAAGCAGCTGATGGGAGGAAAAGGTTCATTTTGGCTTAGAATTGTGAGGGAAAGCTTCATGAGAGCAGGGGAAAAATGGTAGAGTCTGATGTCACAATCTACACACACACACACACACACACAGCAGGGAGAACACAGCAGCAGGAGAGTGAGTTGAGCTCTGGCAAAGGAACCTGGGTATAAAACTCCAAAGCCAGCCACCAACAACAAAACCTCCTCCAGCAAGGCTCCGCATCACAAATCGCCACCAGTGGGGGACCAAGCATTGAAAACACATGCATTTATAGGGGACATCTGATTCAAACCACCACAGTAGCCTTGAAAAAGGGGTCCCAGAGAGCTGTGCTCCCTGCTAGCAAGTGAGGAAAGAGCAAGAAATTATCACTGATGAGGAAGCAGGTCCTCACCAGATGCTGATTCTCTGCCTTGGCTTTGCCTTCTCAGCTGCCACAACTTTGAGGAGTAGTTTCTGTTGTTTACAGGCCACCCAGTCTGTAGTCTTCAGCCTCAGAAGCCCAAATGAACAAAGACAGAACCATTGCACCAAACATCAGAAGCAGAAGATGCAAAGATAACAGGATTCCCAAAGCAAGAGAGAAAACCCTTCCTTCCATTGTAAACTGGATTAAGTTAATAAACACCTGGAGGGGGCATTCCTAAGTGGTTCTTAACTTAATTTCCCCATTGAAGAGATGGCTCAGTGGTTAAGGTGCTTGCCTGAAAAGCCTAAGGACCCCAGTTCAATTCCCCAGCACCCACATAAAGCCAGATGCACAAGGTGGTTCATGCATCTGGAGTTCATTTATAGTGGCTAGAGGCCCTGGTATGCCCATTCTCTCTCTCTGCCTCTCTCTCCTCTTACAAATAAATAAATACAACATTTTTTTAAAAAAAGAAACACCTAGGGCATTCATAAATGAATTGTCTTTGTGGGTTTTTCCAGAGAGGATTAACTGAGGAGGAAGACGACCCACCCTAAATGTGGGTGGCATAATCTCAACATGGCCCTGGTCCCAGACTGAATAAAAAGGGGGAAAGGAGACAGCCAGCTGAACTCTGCCGTTCCCTTTTCTCTGATCCCCTGAGATGTGAGCAAGCAGTCTCACACTCCACCACCAAGAAACCACCCACCACCCTGCCCTTCCGATCACGATGCAAAAAAGAACCCTGCTTATTACTGTTGACTGACCAGCAAGAACTGCATTTTGAGGTCTCCTTGCAGGTCGAGAGTTCCCTAAGGGGAGGAGGGGACTGAAGGTAATATTAACTCAAATTTGGGGCTCATTGTTTCAAAGCACATGAGGGACTTGCTTTTCTTCCCAATTTAGAAATAAATTAGCTAGTTTTCCTCAGGCTCATGGCCACTCAGTCTCTCTTCAGGCTTGTTTCCCCTCGAAGGCAATGGTGCGCAGGCTCTGAGCGCCACTGTTCACACACACCCTGTCTGCTGTACTCACAGCCAAGCCTATGGCACACTGCCCGGCCATGGACAGCTCTCCAGTCAACTCCTTAAATTCATTATCCAAAAGTGTAGAAATGACCATTTGGAGTCGCTATCATATTCCTCTGAGACATGACACTCAACCAGAGGGATCATGTGTGGAGAAAACGTGCCCCTTCCACAGAGATGTTATTTCAGCTGGTGTCCTCTTTCAAAGGGTTCTCCCTTTATCTGGACTATCAAATTGTTCCGAGGTCTATAAAAGCAGAGCACCATTGTGATGAAAATTTACATGCTGGGTGTCAATGCTTACCTTGTTTGTTATTTGAAAGAAGCTGCTAACCACCAAGATCAGGTGTGTCCAGGGCCAGGTCTCTGGCGGTGAACTCAAAGGCTGGTCTTGAAACCTGTCCCTCCCTCTTCCTTATTCAGGTTACAAAGGCCTCCACAGAAGAAGCATGCACCTCCATGAGCTGAGCTCAGGGAACGGAGTCTTTTCACCCCTGAGCTTCTGCCTGGTGTTGGGTAACTGACTGGCCAGAGTCTTCAGTTAAGAATCTCATTTCTTGTGTCCTGGAGAACTCATTGCGATTTTCTTCAATTGATAACAACACATTTCATATTGATTTTTCCCTACCCTATCACATGAGCTCTGCTCCCATGTACTGTATTTCATGAGATTGAGATCTCAAATTTAAATTCAGCTCTATTTGCTCATGTGTGTGTGCATGCATGCATGAGGGCCTCTTGCCAACTTTATGTGGGTGGCTAGAGAAATGAACCCAGGCCAGCAGGCTTTGCAAGCAAGCGCCTGTAATAGCTGAGCCATCTCCCCAGGTGCATGGAATGGCAGAGTTTCTGAGCTGCCACCATTGAAAAAAAAAGTGAAAATGTAAATTAGACAAGGACATAATGTCACAGTAGGAATGGCAGGAGTGTTAATATATGAAGCTCAGGCATTTGAAACAATTGAAGACATTCAATTCTAAACATAATCAGAGTTTAAAGGAATGTTGAATTTATACATTCTAGAACAAGAGTGCTCTAGGAATTTAGAACTCTGTCCTTTAAGACAGTATCAAAAGCTTGATTCCACCTTCTGTGCCTTCCTCCCCACCATGTCTAGTATAAGTAAAATCACTGAGGAAACTTTGGAGAGCCAGATGGGCATGGTGGGGCACGTCTATAATTCCAGCACCCAGGAACACAGAGGAGGATCACCATGAGTTCACAGCCACCCTGAGACTACATAGTGAATTCCAGGTCAGTCTGGGCTAGAGTGAGACCCTACCTCAAAAAAAAAAATTGAAGAAAGAACGATGTGGAATTCTAGACAGGGGCATCGAATGGGAAGAAGAGTGTGCAGGCCAGTGGGGCAGGGCAGGGTGAGGAAAGGAGAAAGCTAGGAGTGGCTGGCAGCTTGCTGGAATCTTGCCTGTGGGCTTTACTTTTCTCTCTGCAGTGAGGGGTCAGTAGATGGTGCTGAAGACGCAGGACAAGCAGAACGCCAAGGACAGAAGCATGGAGATCCACTCAGTGACCATGTAAAACAACCCAGGTTATAGATGGTGATGGTTTAGAACAGTAGAAACTGGCCAGACCAGAGTACTGACCTCACTGTATCTAGACCAATCCGCAGCAAGTGCTTGCATGAACCAGACGCAAACGCATTTAGCCCCTGAGGTGGGAACAGGTATTTTCATCCCACAGTACTGAGTAGAGAAGAGACTAAGACAGAGGTATCAAGTAATTGCCACAGCTCATAAGCAGCAGTTTCAGAATTTACCTATATGTCCATGCCACTAACCACTCCCCCATGGAGAGCTGACCTCTTCCAAAGGGTCAGATTTGGACAAGGTCACCTGGTTCTAAGTTTAACACTCCTTTGTTTCTTTTAGCCAAAGCAAAGGCTGGGTTTTAGAGAAGAGAGAACATGAGCAGAGTGAATGCCATTTACAGCAGACACACTGCCCTAAAATGAAATCGAACTGGTTCCTCAGCTCTGCCGGTTCTGTAGGCAACAATGAGTTATGCCAAGATGGACTTAGTCAAGTGGCACTGAGGAAGGTTCCTGCTTTCTGTCTGCCTTGCCTCTGTGTGTGTTGGGAGAAGGGGGGCTGGCAGCAGGGACCATGGCACTGGAGGAGTCAGTAATGCACAAGAAGGATCTACACAAGTCAAAGACAAGAAATATGAGCACACTGATCAGAAAACACAGAGGCATTCTGAAGTGTGGGCAGAGATCCTGCTGCCCTTTCATGTGGAACCAAAAACAACTTCAGCCCATGATGACGGTGCCTAGTCACTGGGGACGCTGGTGAGTGTGAACCAGCAGGACCCAGATAACACTCCTAAAACCCTAGTTAGGACCTGCTTTGCCTCAAGGGCAATTCCTGGATAGCCACAGAGTCCACAGAAAGCTTGCAATCCTACTGGACACATACTTGGAAAACAGTCCCAGGAGACTCAGGGGCCTGGAGGGGCCTTTCACCATAACCATCTGTCATAGGATAGAAATGTGGAATGCTCGTGATTGAGGAAAACACACACACACACACACACACACACACACACACACACACACACACACACACACACACACACCCCCCTCAGGACCATGCCAGCATTTCATAGAGTGTGTACTCTATTAATGCTTATCAATGAAAACACCTTCTAAGTTGTGGATCAGGCATGGGCTCTTTAACCCAGGGTTCTAGTCACTTCCCTCAGATCTTGTCTGTGTTTAATGATTTTAGTTAAAGTCATTTTCCCCTCGCCACTGTTTGGCACATTCTCCTGATAACTTTCATCCACCTGATGTTGGCCAGGAGGTGATGTCCACCGCATGCCACATTTTCCCCTGCCATCATGGAGCTTCCCCTCGAGTCTGTAGGTCAAAATAAACCCTTTCCTCCCACAGCTGCATCTGGTTGGTGCTTTGTGGTAGCAATGTGAAACTTAGTGCAATAAAAAATATGGTACTCTAGCCCCCCTTCTCACAGTGCAATTCCCCTCCTCAGCTCCCCTGTGATCTTTAAAACCCTTCCTTCTCTTTACCCAGGGTTCCAGAACTCCTTCTCTATCTCGTTGGATCCTGCCAGTTTCTCCTCCTGGCATTAAATACAAGTCCTGGGCTGAAGAAACAGTTTATTTCTGGATGTCTTGAACCCAAAACCTGACAATTAAGGTTTTGTTTCTTTTAAAATATATAACCAGGTTGTAGAAGTGGCTTAGCCATTAAAGGTCCTTGCTTGCACATCCTGACTACTCAGGTTTGATTCCCCAGTAAATGTAAAGCCAGATGCATAAAGGAATGCATGCATCTGGAGTTCATTTGCAGGGGCAAGAGGCACTGGCCCATTCCTCCTCTCCCCCTCTCTCAAAAATAAATATTTTAAAAAATAAAATACATGACCTTGAAGAGGAAGGGTCACAACAACACTATGAATGGTTGCACATTGTGTTCTCAGGACTCCAGGTCTCTTGAAATGTCCAAATACACAAGAAGCCAGAGGAAGAAAGCAGAGAGAGCTGGAGCCCTCTTCCTGCTTAAACAGATGAGGCAGCATTCAGTGTAAGCCTTCCTTTGGAAAGGAGAAGACTCCTGCACTACATAAAGAATGATTGAGCTCAAGGCCCTCATTTTATCCTGCAGTAAGCTGAGTCTGGAGTCCGTTACTTGTTCAAGGTCCCACAGCTTGGCCAGCAGTAACCCCAAGGCCAGCATGGCCTTCCCCTTGACATCCTCTATGCCTCTGGACAGCCATAAAGTTCTCTGCTTTCTGCTGCTTCTGTGCAAGTAAGTGATGTAAGCTTTTGGGGGGGGGGCAATATGGAAAAGAAAATTTAAACGCTGTCCCCAACTGCTAGATTCTAACAAATACAAACCCCACCATGCCAAGTACAATACCAGCTTCTAGAAGCTAAAAGTGCCAGACCACCCAGCACCTTGCTTTTACTCCTCCAGCAGAAAACTTTGGTTGGAGGTATTTGTCTATCAAAATCACCATGCAGCTGAGGATGGCCATGACCTTCTGGTCTTCCTGCCTCCACTTCCCACGGGCTGATATGATAGGCATGGACCACCATGCCCAGTCCAATCACAATTTTCTCTTGACAGTTCCCAGTATAGATCTGGTCTAACAAAGTGCTAGATGTCGATGGCATGTTGACTCTGTTCCCAGCTAAGTTCTCTGCTTCACTGCCAACTGCACTGGGCCCTGGAAGGCACCTCACAGCCCTTTCTAAGGTCTGAGATCCAGAAACTATGCCAACAAAATTCCATGGAAGTGACTAGCCTATATCTATCTATCTATCTATCTATCTATCTATCTATCTATCTATCTATCATCTTTCTTTCTTTCTACTTATCAAAAGACAAAGCAGGGCTGGACAGATGGTTTAGTGGTTAAGGTATTAGCTTGCAAGGAAGAAGGACCCAAGTTTGATTCCCCAGTACCCACATAAAGCCAGATGCACAAAGTGGTGCATGTGTCTGGAGTTTGTTAGCAGTGGTTAGAGGCCCTTGTGTGCCCATTCTCTCTCTCTCTCTCTCTCTCTCTCTCTCTCTCTCTCTCTCTCTCTCTCTCTCACACACACAC
>PVHP010005817.1:0-62975 GCA_004024765.1 Zapus hudsonius
GGCCGGGGGCCCGGGGGTCCGGGGGACTGGGGCTCCCGGGGAAGGGGGCTTCGTGGGGCAGCCCCGGAGGAGGCGGGCCAGGCCGGGCTCGAGCTAGGCTGGGGGATCTGGGGGTGGCAGCGTCCCATGGAATCCGAGGAGAGACCCGGCGGGGAGGCCGGGGTCTGGGCGGGAGCGCATGTGGCCAGGGTGAGTTTGTGCCAAAGCCTCTGATCGCGTCCCGGAGCATCGCCTGGGTTCGGTGAGCGTCTGCCTCCTTCCGCTGGGACGCCGGCTAGGTGGCGGGGGTGGGAACAAAGCAGGTTTGGTAATTTGAAGACAGCTGGAATGTTCCAGGAAGCAGCTTTCTTCTGGTACCCACAGTTACCCAAAGTGCCCCACCCCGAGAGGCGCCACTCCATTGCTTCCCTTTTACCCAGGGCCTGGAAACGGGCTTTGATAGCCGGCCCTTTTGATCCTCCAGGATCTGGATCCAGGGAGCAGGAGACTAGACCAGGCACATGGCGTCGCAGTGGCAGAGTGTGAGGGCCTCCTTGCGCAGGCGATCGCTGCTGATGGAAGAGCATCAGGAGAAGGTGACTCGGTCTGCAGCGGGTCACCTGGAGACGTCCAGCCATCCCCTGGGCTCCCTGTGCAGACAGTTCCAAAGGAGACTGCCCCTGAGAGCTGTCAGCCTCAACCTGGGGACCGGCCCCTCCTGGAAACGCCTGGAAGCTCCAGAGCCGGAGCAGCAGGGCCTCCAGGCTGCAGCAATCTCGGCTAAGAGTGCCTTGGGTGCCATGTCCCAGGTAATAATGACATGAATGCCCATCTGTTTATAGAGGGTGTCCCTGTGCTGACAGTTTCTACCCTCAGGAAGTCCCCCAAAATAGACTTCATGAGCTCCAGGAGTTTCCCCAGCACCCCAAACAGTCCCTGATACATGATAGACACTCAACAAGTAGTGGAGTGGTGAATGAAACAGGGTCATTCCTGGAGGAAATGGATGCTCACAGCACTGAGTCAGGGAGTTCTGATGGTGGGAGAGAGCAACAGTTTCTGGCAACTTTCTAGAAAGGTCTCCTGGCCAAAGGCTAGCTCTGACCTCAAAGAATCTTAAGGTTGTTTTCAGCACCTATGGCTCAAATAGATGACATGAGGCATCTTATCTATGGTCACCCAACTCATCAAACTTGACCTTGGACCTTGCTCTAACTTCTGGCTCTGGTTTGCCAAGGCAAAGACCAGCACTACAACCTTGCAACCCAGCTCATGTAAAAAGATGCAAAAATTAAGGTTTAGCCCTGTGGGCCACAAGGAGCCATAGAGGGGATTAGAGCAGTTGACGGTCACCAAAGGGTCTGTGTGAACTATGGTGGAGGAGGGAAGAGAGTGAGAAAAGCAAGTGATCTGGTATCCAGGGAGCTGGGTCACCTTGTTTCTTGGGGTCACTCTGCCTCCTGCTGTTGACTGTTGTGTTCCTGAGCTCTGAGCTGATCCCTGCATGGGAGTGCTGTCTCACAGTCTCACACGAAGTTACTCACATCCCTCACCTTGGAGACTAACAGCAGGCAGCACTGTGGGATGGTTGGCGGGTCCTGGGCTGGAGGGACAGCCTGAGCTTAGTAGCTCCCCTCCATTCTGTCTGTGCTAACCTGCTAGAGGATCCAGGAGTCTTGTCAGAGTGGCACCAAGTGGCTGATGGATACTCAGGTGAAAGCCAAGAGAAGGAAGAGAGGGGTACAGAAAGTCAAAGGCTCCCCACCTCCCAGCCCAAGCCAGAAGAACACTCGGCTGTGTGGGGTCACCAGGAACCTCCAGGAAGGGGGACATTCCCGCCTGTCTGCCCACCCAAGGCGCCGGCTGAAGAAGGAGGCTGCCTTCCGGAGCCCCTGCTCCTCAACAGAGCCCCTCTGTAGTCCCAGGCAAGTGGCTTCTGAGCCTACGTGTGATTTCCCTTTCCTGCACCCCAAAAACTTTCTGGGCTCCAGGGTCTTCTCAGCACTACCTGGGGCCAGGCACACTGAGCTGTCACTTCTGTTTTCTGGCACAGCTCTACCCCAGAGCTAGTGGGTTCCTGAGGAAAACCTTCTGAGCCTGTTTCCCTGTCTGCCAAAGGAAGAGACGGGCAGTATTCCCATTCCCTCACGTCTCCTGAGAGGATGCGTGGGGGTCAAGGCTCAGATTCAAGGGCTACAGAAGCTCTCATTTCATTGCAAAACCACTTGCCTATGGCCTCAGGCTCAGAGTGGGGATCTGCAGTGAGGCTTTCCCAGCTTCCTGGGGTCATCTGGACCCGCATACCAGACCCCAATTCTGGGTGGGTAGGGCCCCTGCCTCAAAACTCCAGCTAGTCCTGGGTGTGCCATTTCCTTGTACTCAGTGAGTCAGACAGTGATCTCGAGCCGGTGGGGGCAGGAATCCAGCATCTCCAGAAGCTGTCTCGAAAACTGGACCGAGCCATTGTGGCGGAAGAGAGGTGAGTTGCATCCCAGATTTCAAAGTGAAATGGCCAAGGTCTCTTGAGCCACACCATCTTTCTAGAAAGGCTTCTGGTTCCAACACTGACCTGCCCTGTGACTTTAACTAATCCCTTCTCCTCTCTGGGCCTCAGTCTCCTCGTTGAAGCAGGAAAAGGCATGAAAGCCCTGGACAGGGATGATGGTGAAGGAAGCATCCTGGATGTACATAGCCCTCTTTGTACATCCCACTTTCCAATATCTCTTACAACCTCACTGGCTACCTGCTTCTTGAAAGACCTGCCCTTCTCCAATACCCTACCTGTCTGTTTTGTGTTCTGTCTCCCAATGGACCTAACAAAAGAGACATGGTTGCTATCGAGTCCCTGGTCTATCTGCTCAGGACTCCACCCTGGGGACAGATCCTTGCTTCTGGCTCTGTCCTAACCTGGGGCCCCTGTTGGTCCTATTTCTATAATGGCCACAAGGAGTTCTTAGGCAGGGCTCTGCAGGCCCTGACTAGATGTCCACTGGCCATGTTCCCACCATGCCTCTGGGTTGTGGTCATGTCTAGTCTAGGAAGCCTTCCGAGCCTGTAGCACCCCACCTCACCAACCCCTCCCCCCCATCCCTAGTGGTGACATGACCATCTCCCTCATTCGTGACTGAGGACAGTACTCTTCAGGTAATGCCCTCTCCCAAGTGTCTTCCTCTGTCTCCTCCTCTACCTCCTCTGCATGGTTTTGGAGAAGCCCACAGGTTTGGGGAGGAAGAGTAGGAAGTGTCCCATTTTCTACTTGCTTGGAGCCCAAGCCGCTAACCTCACCGATCCATCACTCCTTGAACACGCTGGGACACTCAGTGGCTGAGAGTCACCTCCCAGGTCCCCTTTGGGGAGAAAAGCTATGATGCCCCCCATCCCCTGTCTTCTAGGAAACAAGCTCTGTCCAGCTACCAAGCCAACAGGATATGTGTGCCACCCACCCTGTGAGCCTCTGGGAGGAGACACCAGAGTCATTAGCCCCCCTAGTCAGCACTAACAAGAATTTGACTAACAGAGCCCAGAGGACTTCTGCTTCAGCCAAATCTGGGCTCATCTAGGACCACTGACCACAGCCTGAGAATGTCTTGGGGAGGCAAAGGGAATTGTGCCTGCTCCTCCAGGGGACTCAGGCCTAGGCATTCATCCCACCCTTCTCACCACTGCCCCATCCATGATGGAAGGTACCAGAAGATGCTGGAAAGCCCTGAGACTTTGGCCAGGAGCAGCAGCCTGCAGGGGTCATCGTGGGCTTTACCTGCTATATTCCAGTGCTGAGGCTCTTGAGGATGCAATTCCACCCCTGTTCCCCCGCCAGGGCTCCAGAGGAGAGAGGAAATTTTTGCAGACCGTGACCTCAGCTCCAGAGCTATTTATAAGCTCAGTGTGGAGCTCTGTGGGTATGCAGGGAGGGGACTCTGTTCGAGCAGTTTCTGCCCTTTGTGAATTATTTAAGAAATCTGCTTTGTCATTTTATTAGAAAGAAAGCAGTGTGTCAGTTTCCTAGATCACACTGTCTTTTCATAATAAACACTCACTTTCCACATTTTACATTTTTTTCCTTTTCACACTGTCCCCTGGTGCACATACTTGCTGCGTACTTGCGTGGGCATGCACTTGCACACACAGATCCCGCTGTAGGAAACCAGGCCTTGGGTCTGGGGCCCTGTTATCTCCCTCATCCTCTCAGTTCCCACCCCCAGCCCAGGGAGAAACAGTCATGGGAAAGCTTTCTGAGTCCAAAGCAAAGCATATTTGAAAGGCAAATAAGGTTTTTATTTAAGTGACAACATTTGAGAGTTAAAAACAGCTCACATCAAAATCAAGACCAATTGTAAAAATCTTTTAACTCCAGAATGCTGTTTTTGTCTTGTTAGAAATCAGATATTTTACATTTTCTCTTCTAACGGATTTTGTACAAGGCAGCCATAGGAATATAATGACCTTTGTCCACCACAGACCCATCCATCACATGAATACTGGAAGTTACACACAGCGACAGGCAGACCGCAGACAAGGTCAGAGCGGCTGTCACCACTGAGTAAACGAAGAAAAGGACAGGGGCGTCCCAGGATAGGGGTTCTACACTAGCCACCCTCCTGTGGCCCACCCCTCCCCTTCGTGATGTCACCTGCCACTCCTCTGCCCAGAGGGTTGTTGGTTCTTCAGCCAGGAGAGCAGAATTCAGCTGGGCCTCCCTGAACCCTAATTTAAATGTTTAAGAAAGTTCCCCCCAAACCTAGAAGGAAAGGAAAGGGTTTTTTTTTCCAGAGCACTTGGCACCCGAACCCCCCTGGGATTCAGCTGAAAAGTTGGTTGTTTAAGGCGGGGTACACTGTGAGGCTCCTTAAGTCAGGGCACCCTTCCCGGACGGGGCTACCCCTGAGCTGGGTGGGGGAGTGTATATGCAAAACCTCCAGAACAAAGACCACTATCTTGGGGGTCCGGCATTCATTTAAAGGTGGGTGCCATATTGTGTCTTCAGGGTCACAGCATGGACTCCAAAGTGCTGAAAGTACAGTTAGAAACCATTGGCCCAGCCTCTCCTCCTTCAGAGAGCCACCACCAAAGTCTCTGGAATGCAAGGGTTGCCGCCCAGCACCCAGACAAAAAGGCTGGACGTCCAAATGCACAAAAGGAATTTCCTTTTTATATATATATATTACATAATATATATATATATGGTGCTTCAGCAAGGAATCAAAGTGAAGAGGGCATATGCTGGAAGAGCAGACCCTGGCAAAGAATGCATCCTGAACCCCCAACCGGTGAGTGGTAAAGGAAGGCGCTGGGCATCCCTCAGCCAGGCCAGGACGACCACCACAAGGAAGAACAAACATGCCACTCAGAAACGGGGAGCTTTGGTCAGGCAGGAAGGTCCCCTTCCAGCTGCTGAGGGTGAGCACACCAGGAGCTAGCAGAGGTCTCTAGAGAACAGCTGGGTCAGGGCCAGGATCTCCCTCCCTCCAGGGAGCAAGACTTGGTTGTTGTCCTGAACAAAGCACTGGAAGAGAAGGTGCCCAGGGTACAGAAGCAGTACCAGAACAAGAGCTGCTCATCACTAAACACAACCGCAAGCGCACACATTCACACAAGCCAGCTACGACTCAGAGGGGCTTCACGATACCCTCCCTGTACACCATCAGCATCTCACAGAGGGGCTCCAGTGAAGGAGGGCAAGGCCAAAGCCACAAAGCCCTGTCACTGACTGGACCTCCCTGGGAGTTCTGGCTCCTAAGAGTGTGTGCTCACACTCCCCACCCCCAGCATAGGGTTCTTAGAACGGGAAAAAGCTAAATATTTTATCATTTTGAAGTTAGACTGTGGATTGTGAGAGAATCAGACTGGAAGCATTTTTTTTTGAGGAGTGGGAAAACACTAGGAGTGAGGTGGCTGTGCCACCTGAGCTGATGCCAGTAGAGTCAAGAACAGGGCGTGTCAAAAGGGGCACAGTTGTGAGAAGAAGCTGAGGTTGCTTCGACCCCTCCACACCCTCACAGAAGCCTTGGATGCAGTGCCCAGGTATGGGTGCAAAACACCACCAAGAGTGGAGCAGGAAGGCTGGCAGACAAGGATGGGTAGAGGGGGCAGGAGCTGGCAAGCTGGAGAAGCAGGGTGGGCCCTGGGAGCCTGCACCCTCTTTAGCCCCAATGGGGCCAGTTCTCCAGGAGATTCTCAACATGGTGCCAACCACTCCTACCAGCAGCTGCCACAGTCTGCATTGGAGCTGCAAGAGGTAGACATTGAACAGAAGCAACACTGAGCTGACACAGGTGCCTGCTGTGTACACAGATGTCTGGGACTGGCCTTAGTGGCAGCCAGGCAACCCCACTACAGGTGTGAGCCTAGGCCAAGGGCTCAGCAGCCAGGGGTACTTTGAGGGGCCCAGGAGAGCCCTGCCCTGTCACTCAGGCTCAAACCAAACAGAATGGCAAAAAAAGAAGGAAAGAGAATACAATAGTTTGAGCCAAAATTCCACAAATTCCCCAATACCTGGGATCTCAGCTCTATGCCTTCCAGAAAACAAAAAGGAAGACATTTGTCTGGGCAGGGGTGTCAGGTCAGTCCCCTGTGTTGAGGAGGAGGGTAAGGGTGGAGTTATCTCCGTTTCTGGCGTCTGCAACAGCAAACCAGCTGATTCCCTGTGGGCCATGGACTCCTCCCCCATTAGCCCACCCAGAACCCCTCTCCCAGGCTGGGATTGAGGTGGGAATCACGGGGTTGGAGGGAGGGCGAAAGTACAGGACAGCCTAGACCTTGCACTCATCTGAGCTAGGGAACCTCCAGTTACAGAAGGGGGGGAGGCTAAAGAGGGTAAGCTACGGGGCTCAAGGGCACACAGCTGCCCAGCTGGGCCAGAACCCAACAACTGCAGCATCACAAGGAGGTTTCAAGGCAGGGTCCATGGAAGAGGAACTCCTGTCCTCAAGGGCCACAGAGGAGTAAGGATACCAGAACAAGAAGTAGGGACAAAGGACAGCTGCAAGACAGACCGTCAGCACCAGACCGTGTCCCCAGGTTTGTGGACAGACTCCAAACACGCGAGACTGCGCCCAGGGGACATCCTCTCGCTCCCAGAAAGTGATCACTTGACCATAAGTGAATCAGCCCCGAAGTGGTGCCTCGAATGTCACCGAGAGGTCAAGCGTAAACGCCACCCTCTCCTCCTGACCCAAGTCGCTGCACCTGCCACCGGCGTGGGGCGTGGCGCGTGGCGCTGGGTTCTCTCCTCTGCTTGAGCCGGCCCAGCGCGGCTGGAAGCCTCAGGACTTAGAAAGATGGTCGACTTGGCCCAAGCACTGGGCTCCGGCGGGCCTGGCCCCGCGATCACACACACGCACACACACATCAAGCCTGACTTGGGCTTGCCAGCACTGAGATCCCCGGATTTCAGGCTGGGGAAGCCTCCCAAGGCCAGGGTAAGTTCCCTCCCTGCTGTGCTCGGACACTGATGGACAGACACGGGAGGGCAAAAGCAGGAAACCGCCTGTGTCCGGGCGAAGGCAGCCCCTCCCGGCCCCGCAGGCCACCCGGCTAGGCCCCACGTTCTGAACACCGCGCGCCCCTCAGGGCACCGACTCGAACTTGGGGGGCCCGCGCGCCCAGCTGATCGCGGGCAGCGATGAGCGCTCGTGGTCCTTGTCGGACTCCGGCTGGCTCTGGGCCCGCTCGGGCTTGGGGTTGGCGGCCGGGGGATCCGGCTGCTGCACCGACATGGTCCTGCGCAGGTGGTTGCGCTTGCGCAGGAACTCGGGCTGCGCGTGCAGCCCGAAGCTGCCCTTGCGCAGGATCATGCGCGCGTTGTTCTTCTTGGGGCGCGAGCGGTGGCTGGCCTCCAGCGCGGCCAGATGTGCAGCGTAGCCTTCGCTCAGGAACTGCGGGGTTGAGACGGGGGACAGGCGTCAGGCTAGCACCTGATCCTGTCCCCATCATTGCCCATCTCCCTGGGACGCCCTACTAGGGAGTCTGCAGAAACAGAGTTCAGCTTCAAGGGCGACAGAGCACTTCTGTCTGTGCCAGGTCTCACCAGAGCCGTACCTCAGGGTGCTAAGCTTCTAACCTCAGGCCCTTCCTGGGAATTCCTTCAATCTCCTGGAAGTTAGCCATGTCCAGGAGTCTAGAGGTCCAGGCTCCTCCCCAGGATCCTTGCAACACTACTCTGGTTTTGCCCAGCAAATGTTCTCCCCACCCTTCCCCCTAGACTAGACCCCCATCCGACTCCGAAGGGGATTCTCTCAGTCCAGCACAGGGCCTGGCCCAAGGCTATAGTGTTTGTTGATTTGACTGATTGATTAATGAGCAAAGGAAAGAATGAGCAAGTAAATGATGACTAAATGAACTACACCCCTTTCCCTGGCCCCAGCTCACCTGGCACTGGGTTTGGTATTTCTTGGTGGGCCGGCCCACAATGAAGATCTGGGAGGGCGGCAGGCCCAGCACACTGTAGACGGAGATGTCCTTGGTGGAGCCATAGGCTGCACTGATCTTGATGTAACACTGAAATACAAGGCATCTGGTAGAGGAGGAGGGACCCAGCCTCCCTGAGTGGGACGGTGTCCAGGGAGCTCCTGCTGGGGGACCCTTCATCTGCACTCAGACACCGTGTGATCGGGCCACCTTGTGCTGGGAACTACCCTTTAGAGTAACTTCTCTGTTCCCTTGATGCACCCCAGGCCTGCGACAGAGCTCTAAGGCTCTACCCAGCAATGACCACATCACTTGCTGACCCCATTTGCAGGCAGTACTAAAGATGACAGGTTGTGTGCCCATGGGGGCCAAGTGATCCTTTATGAATCACAGTGCCAGAATTGGAGGGCAGCTCTGAGCTTGCCCTGCGCCCACTGCCTCCTGCTGGCTGATCTGATGAGCTCCCCAGGCCCTCTGATCCAGCTTAGAGAATGGTCTTCCTTGTTCCAGGGCCCCTTTCATCCTACTTCCCACCCACACAGCTGGTTGAAACTATAGCCTCCTTCACGGTGTTCATCAGCTAGCTGACCTCGCTGTGTGCCTCCTGCCAGTGTCACCCTGGGTCCTCTCAAGTTCATGGGGACTTCAGTGTGAGTCATGGTTTCCTTCCTTTTAAACCCGCATCACTGGGATCACTTACTGCCTGCTATGATTTGAATATGAAGCTACCCCACAGGCTCCTGGTTCCCAGCTGGTGGCACCATTGAGAGCTGATTGGATGATGAGAATGCTAAATTCAAGGATCCACTGATGAGTCCATACTGAATGGACTATTACAGGTGGGGCCTAGTTGGAGGAAGTAGGTGGTGGGGGAGGTCTTTGAAGACTATTTCCTTTTTAAAATATTTATTTATCATTTATTTATTGAGGGAGAAAACGCCAGCCTGCCAGGGACTCCTGCCACCATTGCAAATGAACTCCAGACTCAGGCACCACTTTGTGCAACTGGGGAATGGAACCTTTTCACCATTGAGCTCTCTCTCCAGATGTTTCTTATCTCCAGGTCTTCCCAGCCACTCGCTCCCACTATGACATTCTACCTCACCTCAGGCCCTTTTCAATGGAGCCAGGTGACCATGGACTGACACCTCTGAAACCATGAACCAAGTCAGCCTCTCCTCCCTTGATTTCTCCGGTGTCTGTTACAAGGACAGAAAAGGGAATGGCACTCTACATGGAAAGCCTGCCACTCCTACCCTGAGGACCCCTTCATGCTACAACCCTCCTTCACTCTGCCCCATTGGCCTTCACAGGTGTCCCTTCCTCGCCAATATCATCCAGTGGACAGCAAGTAGACAGTTGTCCTCACTGACCTACTTTCACAAGAAAGGGCCTGTCTGCTGGAAGCACTCCCCTCTTCTGACACCTGGAGCCCTTTTCCTCTAGCTCCCCTTTCCTCAGCTGAATTCTCCCTCTTCCCTTGCCCCGCCACTCTCAGAGACCCAGCACGGCTTCATGGCTCCTACCGCTCTCCAGGGACGCCTGCTTTCCCTTGGCTTCACTGGCCTGACTCACACGTAGGACTCCAGTCTCTGTCCCTAAGCCACATGCTGGGGCTCACATGGCTCATATCCTGGGCATGCCAGTGTCCATGTCTCCACAACTGGCCTCACATTCCCCATGCCTGGGCCTCCTCTTCTGAACTTTCACTCCCTCATTCATGCAGTCATCTTACGAGCACTTATTAAGCACCTCCTGTGTGCCATCATTGCCCCAAATCCTGGAGATCTATCAGTGAGCTGCACACATACAGGCTCTGCCTCCATGAAGTCATCCCACCTTGTCAGCCAACAGGACATCTGATAGTTGTTCACTCCCATATCCAACAACAACAACAATCTCCATCCCAGGTCACCACCTGCATGCAGGTCTTTACTTTCTTGCTGAGGCAGCAGCCTCTTAACTGGTCCTCCTGCCTCTCCTTTTCTCTGCCAGCCTGTTCTTTCACACAGCCACCAGAGGAATCTTTCTGAAACCCAAATTAGACATTGCCACTCCCCTGCTTAAAACTCCCCAGTGGCTACTTGACTACCCTCGGCAGTGAGCCAATGATCTTGGCCTGGTTTTCAAGTTTTTCGAGGCCTGCCAAGCTTGGGTCCCTTATGACCTCTGAGAACAAGCTTCTTCTTGCGCTTGGTCTGACCTTGCCTGCACGTACCCCCACCCTGCGTTCCTGCAGCTCTGAGAATGTCCTGGGAATCTTCTTGCCCCTTCACATGGTGAAAGTTATCAAAAAGAAAAAAAATCAATGAAATGGCTGGAGAGTTAAGGCACTTGTCTGCAAAACCTAATGACCAGGGTTCAATTCCCCAGTACCCATGTAAAATTAGATGTACAAAGTGATGCATGCATCTGGAGTTTGCAGTGGCTAGAGGCCCTGAAACATCCATATTCATTCATAATCTCTCTCTTCTCTCTCTCTCCCTCTCCTCTCTTTCTCTCTTTATCTATCTACCTATCTCTCTGCTTGCAAATAAATAAAATAAAAATAAATGCGATCACATGAATCAACCCTAACAAAAACATAAAGCCAGGAGAATGAAGGAAGGGTTCTCATTCATGTATGTCTGATAGGAACTGTCACAAAGATTCGGCCGGGATCACAATCCTACACAAAAGGCCATGACAATCTTATATAAAAAGTGCTTCTTCGAGAGCTTCTATTCAGCAACTCTCTCTCCAACCTCTGACTGAGATGCCCTTGTTATTAATGGTTCTAGTAAAATACTGTCTGGGGGGTATCTTGTGTAATTCTCTTTGCCTTTCCATTTTTCCTTTGCCTCTGCCTCTTGGAATATGCCTATGAATGACTACGGCACATGCATTCCCTTACAATGCTATTTCCAAATAAAGCTTGATTTCACTTCCATCTTAACCTCTGTGTTTCTCCGGGTTTAGCCACGTGCTCTTTCATTGTCTACCTGACAATCCATGCGCACAGTTCAAGACTAAGCTCAAAAGTTACCACCCACCAGAAGCCTTCCCAGCCCAAGTCCTTCCTCAGTTTGCCAATCGGGCCCTTCCTCTGCCACACACCAATAATTGCCAATTTACATGCCTTTCCTTCTCTAGGTCAGGAATTGGCAGACCTTTTTTGTGAAAAAGCCAGATAGTAAATATTTTAGGCTTTGCATTCTGCCACTCAGCTCTCTCACCGCAGCGCAAAGACGGCCATGGACAGTTCACAAACAAATGAGCTTAACTAAGTGCCAATAAAACTTTATTTATGAACCCTGAAATTTTCATTTATCCACTCCTGCTCTGTGATTCTCAATGATTTTCTGTGCTCCAGGTTCCCCGGAGACCCTGCAAAAGATGGCCAAGCCTCCTCCCAGGGTTCCCCTTTCCCTTTTTCTTTTTCCTTTCTTCCTTTCTTTCATTCTCTCTTTCTCTTTCTTCTTTTCCTTTCCTTTCTCTTCCTTCCTTCCTTCCTTCCTTTCTTTCTTTCTTCCTTCCTTTCTTTCTTTCTTTCTTTCTTTCTTTCTTTCTTTCTTTCTTTCTTTCTTTCTTTCTTTCTTTCTTTCTTTCTTTCTTTCTTTCTTTCTTTCTTTCTTTCTGTTTGGTTCTATGTTTCTCAGGTGTTGTGAGACCACAGCTCTAGGTCAAAGGCTCTAGAAAGCAGCAGACAGTTCTGTAGCAGCCCCAGGCACAGGTGTAAGGAATACAATTCGCGCTGAGATGATTATTATTGCATGAATAACCAGATGTAGAGACTCCCGTTTGGAAGATGAACACCCATGAGTCAAGAGAACACCTACCTCCGGCTGTTAAATTGACCAGGTGAGGTCAGCCTGCTTTGCAAACTGCCCATACCCCACTGCACCCCGCAGAGAGAGGACCTGGGATGCACAGCCCCACCCAGTCGAGGAGGGGAGGAGCTGTGGAGGAGGAGGCGTGGTCTTATTCCTCCCATCGGCCAATGAGGGAAGGCTGCTGAGGCCCCGCCCTCGAGTGGAGGTGGCCAGCACTCACCTCCTGCACGAGGTTGCGGAGGAAGATGGCCTTCTGCCTCAGCGGGTCGTGCACCAGTCCGTCCGAGAAGAAGATCATGCCCTGTGGGAAGTTGTGCTGGGACAGCCACGACACCACCCGCTGCTTCTGCATGTCCGGCCGCCCCGTGATGTAAAGGATCATGTAGCCCAGGTCCTGCCAGTGCCTGGGGAGATGGCATCTCAGGGTCCGGCTCGGCTCCCTGCAGGTCACCCGCTGCCCAGCGGCCGGCCCCACCCCTGCTCATCTCCAGAGGGAATGGCCAGTAGGACCCCCACTTCTGGAGTCCAGGACACCGCCTCAGGATGGACTGCATGCTACAGCCAAACTCTCCCCATGGCTGCGCCAGCTTCCCTTCTAGCTTTCCCTGGCCTTTCTGGAACCAGAGACTGGCCGCTTCCTTCCCCTCCCCACCCCCTTTCTCATCCTCCTTCCTTCCTCCTCCTCCAGCCAGCCAGGATTTGCTCCTACCTCCAACCCCTTGTCCTTTAACTCTGGCCCCATCTCACCCCTGGGCCACAACCAAAGCCATATGGCCTTCTCCCCTCCAGTCCCTCCTCTGCCTGGTGCAACCTTTAAATGGGTTACTCACGCCCTCTCCAGAGTTGTTTTCCATCTCTAAAGCAGATACAATTTTTAAAATCACCAGAGAAGAAAGAATTGATCCCAAATGTGTTTGCATAGTATGCCTGATACAGTTGGCTTTATTAGCATCAATGGTCCTGTTTCCATGGTGAGTTCCATAAACCACAAATGCAACTCCCTTGCTCCTTTGCCTAAAAACATGCCTAGCTCCCTAGTTCCCTGAGAGAACGTTTCAAGGCCTCCCTCTGCACTGGGGACCTACTCTAGTTTCTGCCCTGGCAAGTGAGATGACCACCGCCTCATGTGGCTGCACCATTGCCCCTGGACAAGTCCTGTGTCTCTCCTAGACAGTCTTCACGGCCCCATCTCCTGTCCACACCCTGCCTCCTTCAAGGCCCCTCCTCCGGGCAGAATGGGCTCTTTTCCTTCTTCCCTCGACTTTACAACAAAATGCAGCTGTGCCCCGAACCTGTCTGGGCACTTTGGTACTAGTCACCAACTGCCCAGCATAGACTGGGGATTCTAAAACCAGACAGTGATTGGATGGAAACTCTGCAGCACTGGGGAAGGCTATAAAGCTGCACAGTGAAGGTGTCATGGGACCACTATGACATGGGGGCGGGGAGGGGGGCTGGAAGATCATCCTGCTCTGTGTAGAAAGCAGCTTCCAAAAACTAGAATGTTGTGACAGGTACCATAGTGAAGGAGGAGAAAGCCCCTGGGGCAGACGTGCCTCCTGGTCCCTTCTGTGAGATAAGTGAGCAGGCCCTCCAAGGGCACTGCCCAGGGCCTTTCCCACAGAGCCAGCAGACAGCTGGGGGTCTGCAGCCCATCTTCCAAAACCATCTCTGTAACTGGGGCGAGGCAGGGCAGGACCCAGCCCAGCCCCCACAAACTCCTCTGGGAGCACTTGGAGTCCTGGGTTACAGTCTCTCCTCCCCCAAGGCTTCTTTTCCCAATGAACTCTGTTTTTTCCACTAGCAGTAGATCCCAGGCTGGAGTTGGCCCCAAGGGCTCTCGAGGGAGGGATGCACACAGAGAGGGAAGAAGGAAGGAAAGGAGAGAGGGGAAAATGAATGAGCTATGGGGAGTGAGCTCCCCAAGACCCACAGTGAATCATTGCTAGAAGTTAAGCCAGAACTTTTCAGTTCCAGGCCCGAGAGACCCACAGAAATCCTAGAGAAAACCAGGAAAAATAACGCTGTTCCTCAGAGCTGCAGGCTCCTGCCCCGGGGGAGACATCTCCCTGGGGAAGGTAGCACTCACCGGACAACATCCACCGCACCTGGCCGGACTTTGGGGTCACTTCCCATGATAGACACGCTGGCAGCAAAGGAGCCATCGATGCTGAACACCACACACTCCATGCCTCGGGGTAACACTGTGAGGTAGCTCATGGCACAGGTCTGGTCACCCCTGAAAGGAAGCAGCCTGGGGTCAGCCTTGGGCTAGAATCAATGAGTCCAGGGTTAGGGTCTGGGTGGCACCTCCCTCCAGATACCACAGCTCGTGGACTCCTCTGTTTTCCTCTCTCCATGCAGAGATGAACTCTGACTTCCGGCCAGGCCTGGCTGGGAAGACCATGGAAGTAGGAGAAGCCACTGTAAGAATGTCCCCCGGGGTCCTACCTGACCACCATTTTCACAGGGTAGACGCCGACACCTAGACGCCGGGGCACATTGTATGTGATCCGGCCACTGTTGTTGGTGATCTCCGTGTCCAGGTGGACCCAACGGCCTGAAGACGGCTCTGTCATCACCAGGATGTCCACCTATAGGCAGTGAAAGAGGCAGGGGACCTGCTGAAGGCTGAAGGGTCCAGGCTTGGCAAGTCCTGGAGTGCAGATTCCTGTCTGGCATATCCCCATAGGATATTCCATCTTCAACCATCCCTCCCTCCACACTGCAGCCACACTGGCTTCCCTTCCTCCTCCGATGCACCCAGTGCCCCCGCCCCCCACCTTACCCTGGCTCACACCTGTCCCGCCAGGCAGGATGAGAGCTTCCCGCTCCATGTTCCCAGCATAGGCAGCTCCTACCCCTCCTGCCCTGTGATACCACTGAGGCAGGTGGGCAGGTGGGCGGAGGGAGGGATAGATGCTCAGCCCTGGGTACCTTCTCTCCTGTCAGAGCTACCATGTCGAGAGGCCCATACATGAACCGCCCCACCAGGACCTGGGGGCCATCTTCAGCAGCAATCACGTCGCTGGCCCGGTGGTTAGCGGTGACGTTCTACAATGACAGAAAGGAAGGAGCCAGCTCAGACCTTCAAACCAAGGCTTCACCCTGCTTGATCACGAAGCATTATGGGGGAAGGCTGAGGGGTGTGGACCTACTGCTTCATGTCTGCTGCTAGCCTCTGCTAGGGTTCCAGAGAGGCACCCCTTGCAATCCCAGGGAGAAACAGACTAGGGGACACCAAAACTGCCTCCTGGGCCCCCTGGGTTTCCCATAGAGGGGCACTCACTGCTTCAGACTCTGCACACCCCCTGAAGCGACAAATGGCCCTCACTGCCTGTCATTCATTTCTAGGGACCTGGGCTAGGAAACTGCCTGATCACCTTTGGCTCCTCCCTCTTTAACAAGGCTCACATCCAACAGCTATTCACCATAAGTCTTTTTTTTTTAGTGAAAAATTTCAAAAATAGAGACAATAACATAGAAAAGCTATGCATCTGGCCAAGAGTTCCTGTACTAATGAACTAGCCACCATTCTGTTCTCCCATCGCCACCACTCTCCAGCCTCAGCCTAGGTCTGAGCATGTACCCCATCTTCAGGCTGAGCTCTGCTACACAAATCTAAGCTCTTATGTTCCATGACTGCCCGACCCCCAAAGTTGCTGGCCCACACGGCGGAACCCCAGCCGGCACATACCCGCAGCTTGACCTGAGTCCTCTTGCGAAGCCACTTTTCACGGGGGTTAGCGGGGCTCAGGGCTGCGGCGTCCAGGCCAGCGCTCTCCTTGACGCTCACACTCTCATAGCGCATGACCTAGCCAATAGCAAGCAGGATCCTGGTACCTGTTCTCAATCCCCACCTCCCCCAGGGGGCCAGTGCCCATCAGCTCATGGCTAGCGAGGCCCTCCTCCTGGCCTCCCTGTCTGGACCTCTCAGGACATATCTCCTTATCCACCAGTCTGGACAACTGGGGCCAGTCACTGTCTCTTCGCTGTCTCTGTTTTAGGGAGAATCTCTGTCCTCTGTGCTTGAATTCTGCAGCTAGCTAACTGGGCACCCATTTGTTCTCTGCCTCCCCTCGTGGGTGACAGGTGACCTTTGCCTATGGCCAGCTAGAGTGCTAGCCTCAGCTCTCTCCACTCCACGCTGCCTTGGTGGGCCATTCTCTTTACCATCTGAAAATGCTTTATTACTGTGCATCCGAAATAGCATTGCCCTCCTAGCATTGCCTTGAGACCCTCATGCCCTCGGTGTCCATGGTGCCCCCATTCTCCCTCACTGCAGTTCTCCACATGACTTCTGCACTGTCTCGGCATCCTCTTCCCAAAGTGCTTCTGCCCCCAGCCTCCACTAAAGCCTCTATGCCCCAGGCTCCGGGGTTCCCATCCTACCAGTCCACCCTCTCGGGTTCTCCTCCAACCTGGGGAAGGTTTTCTTCTGAGCCTTTTAGTGGCTTCTCTGTGGTGACCCCCTCTGTACCGATCATGGGTTTTCAGTAGCAACCACACTGTGGCGACACCCGCATTTTCATGTCCTTCCCTGATGTCCTCCCCAAGCTCCAGGTCTATGTACCAGGAATCCTCCACCTCGGAAGCCAGCCCTCCTCTGTTTGGCTCTGCTGCAGTCCCAGGCAATGGCACCCCATTGTTACTCAGGGAGTCAGGCAGGAACCTCAGCAAGTGCTGCCACCAGAACCCATGTAACCACTCCTCAGCTCCTAGTCTAAACTGTCATCTCTAGGTGGGGCTCCTACTCTACCTTTGCCTCCCTGGGGACCTCAATCCATCTCCTGCCCCTCAGAGCTCAGGTCAGCTGACAGCTCTCACTTGCTCACAACCCTGAGGAATCCAGATGAATGGATCCAGGCTGGATCAAATCACCTCTGCCTTCTCCCCATCCTGCTCCCCCCTAAACACCCTCAGGCACTGGCCTCTGTGTTGTACCTGCTATTTAAAGACAAGAACACTGAAACTCAGAGGAGACCAGGCATGCACTGCTCCAGCCTCTGCGTTGACACACTGGCATGTCTCCTATGGAGGTTCTGCTTAACAACTATTCTGATAGACGTCAAAGTCGGTGTTCTTTAGGGAACCCCTTCTCTGGCCTTCACTGGCCCTTGGCATCGGTGTCTTCCCAGCCCGGTTAGAGGCCATCTGCGTGCTGTAGGAGAAGCCTGAAGTTCCCCAGTGGTGCCTGCTGGTCTCGCCCAGCTTGGGGGCTGCATATAATACCTGTCTCAGGATGAAGGCGACCACATCTGTAGACTCCCAGTAGCTGGCGTGGAAGAGGTGGGGCAGGGCCACAGTGGGGAAGGCGGTGAGGACGTCGGGGCAGTAGAGGGCATAGTCAATCCTCTTGGTACCCCACCACTTAGCTGTGACTGTGGGGAAGACAGAGAGGCCAAGGGGCAGTGTGGGTCTCCTACTGCCCACACCCAGGGGTGACATGACAAGAAGCTTAGGACTGGAGTAGCTGGCCTGAATGAACTGGAGGTGGGGGCTCTGCCTGCCTGCCCTCCTCTAAGACATGAGCTCCAAAATGATCCACAGGAAGGGGGGCCAGGACCCATGGAAACAACTACTGTAGCACCCCACTAACTCTGCACAAGCTCCAGGCACCTCCAGGAATTAGTCATGCCTGCTGAGATCAAGGTTTGGCCCATGGTCAGAGATCAGAGTTCTATGCAGGGTTAAAGGTCAGGGCTCTGTTTGAGGTCTAAGCTCATTTCCTGACCAGGGTCAGAGGTCGAGATTCTATTCAAGATCAAAGCTCAGAGGCTGAGGGTGTATCTATCTCAGTTGGTACAATGCTTACTTAGTACTCCAAAAAAAACAAAAAAATCAAATAAATAAATAAAATTTAAAAAAAAAAAACAGCACAGTCAGTGTCTCGTTGAGGGCTCTACCTATACAGGGTCAGAGGTCAAAGTTCTCTCAGAGATCAGAGCTCAGGCGAGGGGTTCAATGAGGATTCAGTCTTAAGCCAAGTCTCTAGCAGACCCACAATTCCCAAAAACAGCAATGAGAGCCCTGATTTCTCTCACACCTCCTCCCACTGATGGCCCTGCCTCAGCTGCCCAGCTGTGGGTCCCTAACCACCCAGAGAAGGTCCCTGTCCCTCGAATGCAGGCAGGGCCCCAAAAGGACCTCACTCACTGCGGGAATCACCCATAGGTGCCAGGCTATCCGAGGACTCCGAGCTGTCACTGTGGGAGCTGCTCTCGCTCAGCCTCCGTCCTGGGTGCTGGAACCTCTGGGCCTGAGAGGGTGAGGCAGGGACGTCCAGAAGTGGAGGGCTTCCCTGGGAACTGCCCTCCAGGAATAGGGGACTGTGGATGTGCAGGGCATCAGCTGGAGGGGGAATTGGAAGGTCAGGGCAAGCGGCAAGTCTCCAAGAGAGTGGCAGAGTAGCCCACTTGGTGCCAACCCCATGCTGGGTAAGAGGCTGAACATGAGGACCTGCTGCGCCCCACCCCCACACATGAGGCCTGAAGGGACCCCTCAGCCATAATACATTGCTGAATCTGACCTCCTTTTAAGCTGAGTGAAGCAGTCATGAGTGAGGGTCTCAATATCACCCCCGAATGCTACAAGGAGCCCCCAAAGCCCAGAATGCCTAACCATTTCCTATCTTAGCAAATTCCTCCTCTGAGCCACAGAGGCCTATGACTGAGGTGAACTTGGATAGGATTAGCTTCAGCCTGAGAGCTGGAGGCTCAGTGGGGCTCTGGGGTCGGGAGAATCTCCTGACCAAAACTGGGACAGTGCGGGATGTGGGGGGAAGGTTTCAGAGCTTTACCTCCTTCTGGATGCTCCAGACAAAGGAGGGCTTATGAGAGGTGAGAGGGAGTAAGTTTTAATCCTGGAATGAGCTATAGACACAGCATTCCTCCCCATTTCTCTGGCTCAAACCTCTGAGCAGGCTTAAGCGGGAGTTCCTCAATGGAGATGTGAAGCCAAGACTCTGATTATTTCTGGCCTCAGCTACACCCCCTGTCACCTGAACTTGAACTTGGAGGCCACTGGCCCTTTCCAAACCCCACCTGCCCTGCTCTGTGGTTGCCTCCATTACTCATATTTCTCCACTTGTCCAAATACACTTTCCTTCTAGGACCTGGTCAAAGGCTGCCCCTTCCATGAAGCCCACCAGGATGACATACTGTGCCTTGGTAGGGGCCAGGGTGGGCCACTAGGAAACAGCAGTAGGCATGGAGTCCTGTGGTTAATCTCTGACAACTCCACTGTTGTTTCAGTCCTGGTCACAGGAGCTTAACCACGACCCAGCTGGGGGTTGGGGGCACCACTCAGGGCAGAAGCTTGGCACAAGTCCCTGCTCTATAGGCAGCAAGACCAACTGTCTTCCTGTGTTCTCTTGCCAGAGCAGAGCCCCTGCTCACATGAACCACCTCATTGTGGATAGCTTAGAAGTAGGGCCAAGAAAAAGCAGCTTTGGAAGACTGTTGGTAGGACTCTCGTAGCTCCAGAACCTACCGAGCAGGAGAGACTGTCCATCGCCCAGGGGGAACCTCTGGTAGCGGGGCACACTGACAGGAGGCACCAGGTGGAACTTGGGCTCCAGCAGTGGCTCAAGCCGTGAGGCAGAGGGGTCTGCACAGTGGAAAAAGCTGTAGACTTGGCTGCAGGCAGGACGCACCTGGGAACCTGGGGTGAAAGGAAAGACATGCACCTGCTGCACACAGGTGCTCAGCCTGCTTTTCAGGACTTGCCTCCTTGGTCCTAAAATGCTCCCTGGAAGGTGGCCTGTATCATCCTTCTTTCATGCTCAAGAACTTTTCAGGGGGCTGGAGAGATAGCTCAGTGGTTAAAGCTCTTGCCTGCAAAGCCTAATGACGCAGGTGTAATTCCCCAGTATCCTGGGTTCATTTCCCCAGTATCCACACATGGCCAGAGGCACAAAGTGGCACATGTATCTGGAGTTCTTTTGCAGGGACTGGAGGTGATGGCACACCCATTCCCTCTGTCTGTCTCTCATCTATCTCTCTTAGCTTGCAAATAATTAAAAATAAAACTTCTGGCTGGAAAGATTGCTCACTTGTCTGCAAAGCCCAAGGACCAGAATTCAATTCCCCAGTACCCATATAAAGCTAGATGCACAAAGTGGTGCATGTATCTGGAGTTCACTTGCAGTTGGCTGCAGGCCCAGGCGCACCTATTCTCTCTGTCTCTCATCTCTCTCTTTGCTTGCAAATAAATTTTCAAGCAGAGAAATACAGAGAGAGAGAGAGAGAGAGAGAGAGAGAGAGAGAGAGAATGCACCAGGGCCACCACCCTGTGGGTCTGGCTTACGTGGGTCCTGGGGAATTGAACCTGGGCCTTAGGCACTGGAGGCAAGTGCCTTAACCGCTGAGCCATCTCTCCAGCCCAGTATAAAATATTTTTAAAAGAACCTTTCGTGACTCCTTGCTGCCATTATAAACAAAATGTCCAGTTTGACATTCAAGGCCTTGCCAATGTGCCCTATCTAGGGTGACATTATAGACACTGTATCCCTGGAAAATACCTACAAATTCCCCCTCTGGCTTGCTGCTTTCCTTCCTGTCTGCCTTGTTTCAAACTATAAGGCTCTTCCTCTGCTATGTCCACCGAACAACTTCATTTAATCCCTCCAGCTTCCACTGAGCTGCTACCTGATCTATGGAGCCTATCTAAGTTCCTTCAGTCAGCCCAGTGCCTCCCAGGGACCCCCAGACAACCCTCAGGTCCTCTCCATCCACTGCTCCATCTAGCCCAGAGTGGGCAGAGCATTTCTCTCCCTGGACAGCAGGTGTCTCCACTGAGGCCTCTGCTTTCCCCATGGTGGTTCTGTCCTGGGTCAGGGGACTGGACAGTGCAGCTCCCAGGGAGCGCTAGGGATCCTCAGCAACATTGAGGGTGATATGAGCTCCGTCTCCTCTCTTCACTTCAGCCAGATCCTTGGCAGAAAGCAGTGGATGATCGTGAACTCCTGTCTGCAGAGTCTCTACTTAAGCCCCCGCTGACCATATGGCCTCTTATGTGTGCTTTGGGCACTGTATGGACAAAGTCACCTGTGTAGGTCAGGGGATGGTGAGATCCTGCAGGGGTCTGCTGGGCATAGGGGAGGGGAGTTGCTATGTGATGAGGTGAATGTTTATGGCTTCTTTTCCCAAGAGGCGAGGCTACCTGACAGAGGAGCAAATCAGCCAGGAGCACATGACAGCGACCTGGAGAAGCTGCACCCCGCACACCTCCGGTCCCCCTTCTCCAACTATTGCATCTCCATCAGTCTCCCCACTCCCATTCCCTCGTTGGATCATGTGACTTGGCAGCCTACCCACACACAAGATCTCAGGCCCCAGCCCACTCCATACCCACCATCCAGTCCAGGCAGCACTGTCCTCCGCATGGCCAGGACCAAGCCCAGGGGCGAACCAAAGAGGAAGAAGTCAGACACATCAAAATCAAAGCGACCGAGGCTGACCTCAGAGAGCTGGGGTGCCCCTGCCGTGGGGACCTCGGCCTCATCCTTCAGCACACTGGAGTGGATGCTGCCAGAGGGGAGGAAGAAGGGGAAAGAAAGTCAGGCAGGACTGGGAATGGGGAATGTGCCCTCCACGCTGTAGCTGCAGGCTGAGGAAGGGGTGCCCAAGCCTCCCCTACAAGGACAGGGCTCAGAAACAGACTGCAGCCACCATGAACACAAGTTGCTATCACTCTCAGCACTGGCCACCCAGGCCCAACATTTAGCTAGAGAGGATGTCAAAGGGTCCGATGGACATGATTTAGAGTTTGCAGGCCATATGGTCACGATTGTGAAGACTTCAATTTGGCTACAGAAACAGAATAGCCACAGATGCTCTTCAGCAGCCTGTGTGCTTGAGATCTGCTACAACTTTATTTCCAAAAGCAGGCTGAGCACCTGTGTACAACGGAGCATCCTGCATGTGGTAGGCCTGCCCCCTGCATGCTGTCTCATGACGGCCACCCTATTTCCCACACTGACTGTGGGAGAATTCCCACACCACCTGGCTACTACACAGACCAGATGGCTGGTGTCTGTGCCGCCAATATCAGGGCTTTTGTCACAGCTCACGTCCTAGGCGACCCATAGACACAGGTGCAAGCAGCCTGGTCTCCCCGCCCCCTAGAACCTGCAGAGCACCAGAGCTACAGAAGAGCAGGGGTCCATGGGATCCCTGACCTGGGGGCCCGGCTGTCTGTATTCAGCCAGAGACCCAGAACTGGTTGCTGAGGGTCTGCAAGAGCAATGGCTACCTCTGGGGTCTTCTAGCAAAAACCAGTACAGCCTAGAAGGAAAAGCCTAGGGGATAATTGTAGGATATATGATTCAAGTCACAAAATCAAATTCAACTAAAATATTCAAGTTGGAGGAGGAAGACACATGACAAGTGACAGTTGAAACACTGCAGGCAAGGGGCCCACCCTCTGGACTGAGCAAGTGTGCCAGGTGTGAGCATCTCACTGAGAAGACCATGGCAGTGATGTCTGGCCATATATATTCATATACGGCGTGGTCCCTAAACATGTTCCAAGTACTTAATTGACAAGGAAATGGCCATCTGTCACTGCAGCAGAGGGAAAAACTGGCTGTGTTGGACCTGTCATGGAAAACCTCTGATGTCTTGTCACTCTCCAGATCTGGGGTTTTACTCAGGATCTTTCAAGGATGAAGCAGAAAAAAATTTCTGTGTTCACCTTCTACCCCTCGTTGGCATGTGGCTGCTTTTCTAAAGAATGGTCTGTCTAAGGAGCTTTAACTATTCAAAGTTGAAACAGGGAGCTTGTGGCCTATTAGCACCTCCAGGAATCCCACCTTGGGAAACACAGACACCCCACTAATCCACAGAGACACATCCTGAGACCTGAGTGCAAAAATACCAAGCCCTCTGCGTACAATGCTTACGTCATACATTAGGTACAGGGAGAGAACAACTCTAATAACACAATCTAGCGATATATTGTAGTAAAAGTTGTGTGGGATATGGTCTCTCAAGATATCACAATTCTCATTTTCACTTAAAGGAGACACTCTCCACTCTCTCCATCATTTCCGGGGTGCCAGCATCTCTGTCCTTGTGCTTTGGGACCATTACGAAGTGAAACCAGGGGACTGGAACACAAAAGCTGTGTGGTCACAGCAGTGGGTCTGATAAAGTGACCAGCAGCCAGGTCACCTACACATTGGATACAGGAGCCATCCAGGTCCAGAGAAGGACAGAAGGACAGCGTGAGACTTCATCGGACTACCCAGAACAGTGCACAGCTTAACATTTATTACTAGCTTACTACCGCCGGAATTTTCTAGCTACTATTTCAGATCATAATTGATCGTGAGTAACTGAAACCAAAGAATGGGAAACTGTGGGCAAAGCAAGACGACTAACAGCCTAACATACACACTGATGTTTATGCACAGCGATATCCCGTGCGGTGCTTTTTAAAACAGTGATGACCTGGGGCAAGCCAAAAAATCCAATTACTAAGAATAAGGAAGTGGGTATCCATTCATCCACAAAATAGACTGCTATTAAGCATACATAAATGGATGTATATTTAATTATATAAGAGGTTTTGGTGATCTTTGTCGTTAAAGAAAACCATATGCAAAGAATACAGAAAGAAAATAATACAAAATGCTAATAGTGAGATTTTCCAATTGTCCTCATGATATTTATCACGTGAATAAGGGAGGGAGGAAGGAAAGGAAGAAGGGATAGTGAAGAGAAAGGAAGTGAAACAGAACCCCTTGCCAACTGGTCTACGTAGAATACTCATTTCCTCCTGAATTAACGAGCAGCTGGTTCATTTATCCACGTTTATTAACCATGGCTTCTGAAAAGTAAAAGGCCAGTTCATGGAGTGGGGACAATGACAGCAAAATGCTGGCCCCAGGTGTTCGGGATCTGGTGGTATGACAACTTCGTCCTGCTCTGAGAAATGACAGGGACACACCCACAGGCTGGCTCACAAAGCATCCTGTCTGTGACCTCCCAGATCCTCCCAGCTATCCCGCTCCATCCTTGCAGAGGTGAAGCAAGTTGTCCTCAGTCTCTGCAAGTATCAGCAGAGCCAGAAGCCGATTCCCAGTCTCAGAACAGGACCAGTGGCATGCGTTCCTGGTCTCGGCATTTCTGTGCTATCTATGGGCCCCTGTGGGCCCCCCCCCAAGACTCTGAGCCAAGGTCCTCGCTCTCCAGGACACTGTGGTGTTGCAAAGCCAGGGGGAAGGGGAGGTACCTTGAGAGGAAGGCGTGATGCTGGGTGATGGCCTCACAGTCATAGGTGGAGGCATCACTCTGTTTCCGGGGCAACGGCCTCTTGGGCTCCTCATCCTCCACCCCACTGGAGATGTCGATGTTACTCTTGCTG
Organism: Zapus hudsonius; assembly: GCA_004024765.1. Taxonomy (NCBI): domain Eukaryota; kingdom Metazoa; phylum Chordata; class Mammalia; order Rodentia; family Dipodidae; genus Zapus; species Zapus hudsonius. Next base: position 24,567 of record PVHP010005817.1, read on the forward strand.
AGCCGCTTGCTGCTGGCCAGGCTGCAGTCTTCCTCCACCGCCACCATCGCGTCCTTGAACAGAAAGCTTGGCCATCATGGCAGACCCTGGGGCCCTGCCTCGTCCCCCAGGCACAAGTGAACCCCTTCTTCCTATGAGGTGGGAGCTATGCTTCCAAACAGCACATGGAAGCCAGGACATAATGTCGAGGGTGGGGAGGGGTATAGGCACAGGCTATCTCTGATGTCCATATGGGTGGGTCAACCAGTCAGGACACTGAACAACTTTCTAAGGAGACAAAAACCCCAGGCAGCCTCTCTGGGCCTCAGTTTCCCACTATGTGCTAACATGTTCTTGTCATTCCACTAAGAAAACTTTGTCCCATGGATGTCGGGGTGCCAGTGTGAAGGCCCAGCTCTACCTGTCTGGGGGAGATCTCTGCCCCTCTGCACTAGGCTGGGGGAGGGCTTCCAGGGACACTCCCTCCCAGGTCCCTCCACCTGGCCACACCTGGGTGCTGCTGATGCTCCCCTTCCGGCTGCTGCTGCCAGGGCTGTCCCCTGAGGGTCCCGCGCTGTAGCAGATGGCATCAAAGGCCAGGAGGCCGCCCACGCAGTCCCCGATGAGGCACACCTGTAAGGGCACAACTGGGCTGTAGGCATGCCTACAGCAGCCCTCTCACCCCACACCCAGCCAGAGCGGGGCGGGCTCCCATGGGAGAATAAAGAGAATGCCCTAGAAAGGCACTCAGAGCCCAGACAGAGAACAGGGCTCATTCTGGAAAAGGTCTCCTATAGGGTCAGTTAGCCTGCAGTCAAAGGTTAAGGCTATGATCTTTAGGAATCTGACCAGGGAGCATGTGGGCTTCAAACCAAAGCTTATTGACCTATCTGTAAAATGAAGGCACTCCCCACACCCACCACCCACAATCAAAAGCCTCCTTGTTTCTTGGATGCTATAGTTCTAGAATGGTCTGCCTTGATCCTGTGGTAGACCCCAGGCAGTGGCCAGCATGGGGGCTGGGGGGGCAGGCTGTCCTACCTGCCCACTGAAGCCAATCCCATCAGAGGACTTGAGGAACTCGCTATAGACATGGTTGGCTCGCTCAATGACGGTGGCCACAGCGTCCTGGTACTGCGGGGAGGAGATAGCCAGCAGGGGCAGCGCGGCCAGGGGGATGTGGTCCTGGCTGGTGCTGAGGCAGCCCTCGTCGTGGCTGTAGGGGTTCAGGCTGCAGACAGGGGGCTTAAGGTAAGCCCAGCCCAGCCGGGTCTGAGCAGTGGAGGGAGCACACACTGTCCAGAATGGCTCCCGTGAGACAAAGCACGGCCATGGGGAAGGGCAAGAAGGAGGCAGGGGTTCACGTCTGTGCTGACCCTGTGTCCATCCCATGCCAACTCGCAGTGTGGCACAGCAGTGCGGTCTCGCCCTCTTCTCCGTGGCCTCAAGGACACCCTAGTTCTGGAAAATGTCAGCTGAGAGCCAGCTAGTGTGGAGCAGGGTGAGGAAGCAGCATTGTGGGAGGCTCTGGAGGGGGAGGATTCTGGCAGGACCTGAGGATGCCAAAGAGGTAGGAGCAAAGGCATGCCGGGCATCTGATAGCCCCAGGGTGGAGGAGGACCCTGTGAGCTTGGTTGTCTTTGCAGAAAGAGCTAAGAGAGCCTGCTCTATAGGACCCAGCTCCCAAGGGACTCCACATTCCTCTTCCTCTCCATTCGAAAGTCCTTCCTCCTCTGGGCAGCTCAGCCCCACTGGCACCTGGGCTGGCTAGGAGGGCTGGGGAGGTTGGGGACTCTCCACATCCTGCTCAGACACTAGCTGATGCCCATAGAATCTAGGGCAGGTGACAAGGCTCAGGCACCCTTGGCAGGTGGCAGAGTCCTCATGGTGTGCGAGGCGGCCATTCCTCATCTCCAAAGAACACAAATTAAAGGAAACAGGCCTCGATTGCAGCCGGAGAGATTTTAATTAGCTGAGAAGGCACTCCCTCCCAACAGTGATTAGGGGTGATTAATGGCCCTAGCAAGAGCTGCCTGGGGGAGAGGTAGACTCCCTCCTGTTGTCCCCTGACATGGCCCAGCCATACATCTTCCAGCAGATAAGGGTGACCCAGCTCTGGAGGTCAAACGTCCTGGGGGTGGTGGGCAGAAGGCTGGGGCCTGACATGGATTGTGAACCAACACAATTAACTCAGAGACTGTTGTGAGTGTGACTGGACAGAGTTTTGTTATGAGATCAGCGGTTCCCAAAGCCCACCACAGAGCAGGCAGATTCCAGGACTGAGGATTGTAGGGGTGCCCATCCCCAGATCTGACAACATGGATCACATCAGGGGGTATAGCAAACTGAGGAACCACAGTCTGCTTCCTGCTTTCAAACTTTTCTAGAAAACTCCTGAAGGGTGGGTGTCCTGGGAACAGGGAGGGTAGGTCTCTGCCCCCCACCCAGAGGTGAGAGGGGCGGAGAGGGTTGGGAAAGGTCTGGCTCATGCAGTCGCCAGAATAGCTTGGAGGCAGGGACCGCAGGCTCATCCCACCCTGGAGCTCCTGGGACAGCTGTTCAGCACCTCCCACCCAGGCTCCCCTTCCTCTAGTGTGTACAGTTTTTCCTCACTCTGGGGGAGGGCCCTGTGAGAGAAGCAGCAGGTGTGTGTTGTGGAGGTGGGTGGGGTGGGGGGTGCCCCAGTTCCCTTTCACCCCCATATGGAAAGTGCCCACCTCCCAGCTCCCTAGCTCAGCATTGTGAAGTCTTTTGTGAGATCATGGGTCAAAAATCAGGATGGCCACCTGGCTTCAGGGACCACCTTCCTGTTGTTCAACAGGGACATCTGGGGACACTGGAACTGTTGGGTCCTGGCAAAATGGGTGAAATGCCCCCCAGGATGCTGGCCTTGGTCCATACCCTGCCGACACCAGGGTGCACCATGAGAGGACTTGCCCCAGCTTACAGTGCTCAGCCTACACTTCTGTCCACATCCCCCTTTCCCCTCCCCACTCCCCACTAGCCTGGTTTTCTGCTCCCTCCTCAGCCCCCTCTCCACCAAAGGGAGAGAAGGGCCCTGCCTCTAAGAGGATGAGGGTGCCTCCCTCCTTTCCCCCAATGTGTGCCAGCCCCCAGCATCCTCACTCGAGAAGGCAGTCAGAAGCCCCATTTCTATAGATGTGAAAACTGAGGCAAGAACTTAAACTATTTCCCAAGGCCACACAGCTCTGCTTCAAATCCAGGCTGTCATGAGAGGCCACACATCGGGCAGTGTTAGGGCACTCAGTCACCCTACTCCAAGAAGTCTTCCCTGGCCACCTCCATTATGGAACCTATCCATCCACATGGCAGTGCTCATGGGGTTCTGGAGGGAGGTGACTCCTGGCTCTATTCTCTGGGTAACTGGGGAAAACCACTGAACCTCTCAAAGCCTCAGTTTTCTGTTCTGTTCCAACTGGATCGGACCTATTGAGCACAGGAAGTAGATGTGAGCCGTCTGAGGAACCTGGCATGCCCAAACCCCCAACAAATGAGTCCTGTTGACAATGTCCCATCAGGATGCTCCTAACCAATCTGACCTGGCATTCCACGTGGCCTTGGCCAGTGAGAGCCCCCATGGGGCGGTCCCTCGACTTGGTCCCTCCCACACTAACCCCAGACAGGGCAGAGACAGAAGTGGACTCACTTAGAGACGAGTGAGAAAGCCTCCGAGCAGATGGCAGGACAGGGGACAAACTTGATGAGGATGTGGCCCAGGGCAGCAGGGAAGTGGGCACGCATGACCTTCTCCAGCACAGAGCTGAAGGTGTGGATGTCGGCCGCCTTGGAGGAAGGGTCTCCTGAGCCCGTGTCCAGGACATTGCCCCCGTGCAGCACCAGCAGCAGGACGTGCGTCTTACAGGAGCGCTGTGAGCAGCCTTCCTGAGAGAGGCATGGCAGGGATGGGGACAGGCGGGCAGCAGGGGTCCGTGACACACAAGGACACAGATCTAGGGACTGTAGCTGCCAGATTTGGTGATGGACTGTCTGGTGCATTCAGAGAGAGGTGGCCGGGAGGGCAAGACCTTCGATGGATGGCACACAGGAAGAATTGGGAGAGACCCTTCTTGTGCCTATGCGAGTCTGAAGCCCACAGGACAGGCAGCTGACCAGAGCCCCACAGCAAGTCAAACGAAGAGCTAGATGGAAGTTAGGCAGCCTGTTGGCCATCTTAGGACTTTTCCAACAATCTGACCACAAGTGGGCCCTGGTGCCCTCAGAAACCCAGCGCACCTCGCTGTCTTCCTGGATCTCGATGCTTCCCTGGGCTGGGAACCTCTGTCTTCTCAGAGACACCCGATACAGTTCTCCTGCAGAGGGGACAGAAGGACAGTGTAGCATCTCTAGGCTCCCCCACTGTACTGCACACACTCTAGATGCAGCTGGGAAACTGGAATTCTGGTCGGGAGCCGGAGAGGCTCGCCTGTCCAGCCCCTGCTCTGAAGCCCACACAACATGAAAGACCAGCAGCTGTGGATGCTGCCCCTGGGACGTGGCCCCACCCCAGAACAAAGCTGCCCTGCTTTGGTCACCAGTAACAGCAGCAGTTTGGGAGTCCTATAGTGACAGTTTCAGGACCCCTTGAGTGGGAGGTGTCTAGCTAGAACTCAAACCTAGGCACTAAAACTGATTGGTCAGGTATGAACCAACCACCTGTCTCCCTGCTCACCTGGGGCAGAAAACACTCAATGACCAGATTAATTCTGTCTCTTCTTTTACATGGCGTCCTAGAAGGATCCTGACTCTCTAGGGACCAGTAAGGTCTCCCAAGCCCCACACCACCGCCTAATGGCTATGATGAGGCACTGGATTTCTCTTCCACATGAACCTTTCCTTCTCGTGATCTTTCCTTTTCCTGCTTGTTAAGCTGGCTTGGACAGAAACACCACAGACTTTCCTTGGCTTCGCATGCCAGACAGACAAATCATAGGACCTCTCAGCTTTTATAGCGTATGAGCCCAGTCCTTATTTTTTTTTTTGAAGCAGGGTCTCTCTATGTGGCCTCCAATTCACCTCCTAAGTGCCTCACCATGTCCAGCTATAAATATGTTTTTGCCATAAATGGCACCCCTCAGTAACAACATACTTGGGCCAGGAGAACCGGGCTGAGTACTAGGATATCCAGGATCCCTTGCCACAAGGACTAATACAGACAGCCCACGGAGGAGGATATCCAACTGATCAGGGATGGGGGGGGGGAATTGGGGAATTCGGGATAAAAACGCGTTGTTTGCCCACTAAATAATGTAACTCATTATGGACAATAAATATATATTAAAATATGTTTTTGCCATAAACAAAACAGCTGGATAAAATATTTTTTAAGTATGTGATTGGAAATAGGGATGTGGCTCAGCGACAGAATGCCTGCCTAGCACGCACAAGGCCCACAATAAACAAAGAGAATCTAGCTGTAGCTATAGGAAACACCACAGTCCAGGAGAAAGTGGGCGCACAGAGGAAAAGCCAGCGTTCAGGCTGACACTTGGCATCACCCATGAGCTTTAGGGTGAAGCCCATCACGCAGACATAGTCTCCTTGGGGACAGGGACATAGTTCAGTTAGTAAAGTGCCTGCCTAGCATGCATGAAGCCCTAGGTTTGATTCCAACACCACATGGACTGAGCGTGGTAGGGTGAACCTGTCATCCCATCACCTAGCAGGTAGAAGCAAGAAAATCAGAATCTCAAGGTCATGTTCAGCTACATAGTAAGTCCAAGGCTAGTCTGAGCTACACGAATAAGACCCTGTCTCCAAGGAAAGAAAGAAAGAAAGAAAGAAAGAAAGAAAGAAAGAAAGAAAGAAAGAAAGAAAGAAAGAAAGAAAGAAAGAAAGAAAGAAAGAAAGAAAGAAAGAAAGAAAGAAAGAAAGAAGCTGGGTGTGGTGGTGCACACCTTTAATCCCAGCAGTCCATGAGTTTGAGGCCAACCTGAGTCTACATAGTGAATTCCAGGTCAGCCTGGGCTAGAGTGAGACCCTACTTTAAGAAAGAGAGAGGGGGGAAAGAAAGAAAGAAAGAAAGAAAGAAAGAAAGAAAGAAAGAAAGAAAGAAAGAAAGAAAGAAAGAAAGAAAGAAAGAAAGAAAGAAAGAAAGAAAGAAAGAAAGAAAGAAAGAAAGAAAGAAAGAAAGAAAAAGAAATGTTCTCAATCCTCCCAGCTGCCTAACCCAACACTTCCTCTAGGAAGTTCTTCTTGGCACCCAGCACCCCTATCGCCCCCATACCCGAGCTCCCATTTCTCTAACACAGGAGTCTATAGCCCAGAATAGAATCTGGTTTACAACTTGTTTTGTAAATAAAGTTTTATTGGAACACAGCCAGCTCATTCAGTTCCTATGGCCTCAACTTCAATAGTGCCAATAGACTCACAACCCTCAAAGCCTAAAAGATTTACTCTGTGGCCCTTTCCAGAATAAGGTTCCATCCCCTGGTCTCACAGCCATCCTCAGTGTCATCGTATCAGACTCATATGAAGAGAGACCTCAGACACCCACAAACAGCCCCACCCAAGCAATGCCTGGACCCTCCTCCATCCAGTCCACCCTGCCGCCTCGCTTTCTCCCAGGAGATGGATGCTCCTGCATGGCTGAAGCCCACCTTTGGGCTGGGAAACACTTATTTGCCTACATTGAAGCCAGGCCACCTGAGGAAGACCCTCCCCTTCCATTCCCTCCACTCCAGCGAGGCTCCTCAGCCCTGCCCTCCCCCAGCCCCTGCAGGATGATCTGCTGAGAATTTCAAAGGAGGAAAAGATTCTGGAAGTGCAGTTCTGAAATCTCTTATCCTCACAGACACAACCCTGGGCGGGGGGCACCTGCTTCCTGAGCTCAGAGCTGCTGCCCACACAGACAGAAAATCGCTTCCTGGGTGGTAAATCGGTTTAGCTTTGAGGAGAGAGAAGACAAAGAAGACAAAGGTTTCTGGGGCCTGGCTCTACCCACCACTCTCAAATGCATGGCCTCTTAGGGTCGCTGCTTCTTTTTGGTTTGTTTGTTTGTTGAGACAGGGTCTCCCTGTGTAGCCCAGGAGCTGGCCTAGAGCTCACCATCCTCCTTCCTCTGCCTCCTGGGTGTTGGTATTACAAGCCACAGGGTTTGTAACTACAAATTGCTGGCTAGGAAAGCCTGGTCTCTGCCCTCAGGACAGGATGATGAGAAAGGACAATAGGAATAGGTCCTTTTGTTGACCCCTTATGAAGGGCCAGGCATTATGGGTTGCCATATATCCTTTCATCTAGTCTCCACCACTAACCTCTACTTGAGGCACTCTTGTCCTCAGTCCCATTTTATAGATGAGTAAACTGAGGTTCAAACAACCCAGGTCACTTGCTCAGGACTACAAAACACAGAAAGGAAGGATTCCCCACTAGAGGGCCCCCCTCTCTACAAAGGACAGCAGGCAAGGTCTCTGCGGAAGTCACTGTGAGATCACGTTGACGTTAACTCCAGGTCTGCTGCCCAAAACCATTTGTCATTAGGGAAAGAGAGTGCCCGGGAAGGATGCCAATACAAAGTAATGATGTGTGCTGCAGGCTTCGTGGCGCACCTGGCCCTTTGTGTGTCTGTGGGTTCAGAGAGGAAGCAAGATTGAGGTCATGGTAGGGGGAGTCTGGGACCCCCCTACCCCTGGAGCTGAGAGGCATGAGCGCTGGAACCAGACCACCTGAGTTCAAGGTACGCTCATCAGCTGTGTAGCGGGCACCTCCTCACCTGGAATGTGGGCACAGTCTGATAGTAAGTCCTTCATGGAGTTTTGGTGAGGGCTTTAGGACAAGACATGGTATGTGTCAACTTCTATTGTTATTGTTTGTTTTTATTGGGGGGCTGGGGCTGATGAAGACGTGGGGCCTCCGCACTCCCTCCCCAGCCTGGCAGGCTGATCGACCTCCCTGGGCTGGGTGCCTGCTTGCAGTGTGAGCACAGGATTAAATGCTGTGATTGCCACCAATTACCATCGAGAGGCTATAAATAACTTGCAGAGAAGACATGAGGGTCCTGCTGTCTCCCAGGCACTGTGCCCTCCACTAGGTGGGGGCTAGATCCCACAGCCTGAGAAGGCCCTATCGCCTCCATCTGCCTAGCATCAGCTCCCTGGGGCCCATGGGAAGTGAACTTGCCCACGGCCAAGTGCGGCATCCCGCTCACAAGGATGCTGAGGTGGCTCCTGGCTCGGTGCCACAGGCCACAGGCTGAGCAGGGATGTCTGAAGCATCCTTGGCTCTCCCCAGCAAAGGCCTCCCTTCCTCCACAAGATGGGGTCAGACTCTGCTTCCTTCCATGTGCTCTGAGCCAGGGAGGTAGGGAGAAAGAACGCCCTTCCAGGATCTGGACTCTAATTTTCTTGAGAGGTAACTGCCTGGCCCTCTTTTTGTTTTGTTGTGTGGTGTTTAATGCAGCCCATGTTGACCTCCGACCCTTGCCAATGTCCTGCCTCAGCCTTCTGAGTACTGGGATTACAGGCATGTACCACCATACCTGGCAAGGCTTTGCCCAGCTGAGGTCCAGATACTTGGAACTGGGCAGAAGGCCCAGAGGAAAACAAGGTAAAGTGCTTGTTACACAGCATGAATGGGGACCACAGCTAGGATCCTCAGGCACCCACATAAATGCTAGGGGGTGGGGTAGGTATGGCCACCAACTGTAATCCCAGAGCTCAGGAGATGAAGATAGGGGATCCCTGTGTTCATGGGAGAAATCCTGCCTCGGGAAAGTGGAAAGCAACAGAAGATACTGGATGCAAATCTCTGGTCTCCACACACACGCACGTACATGTGCCAAGGTGCATACACACATACACACACCACAGAGAACCAGGCATTTGTCCTACAACAATTACACAAGATAGAACTCTCTCGTTCCGCCTTGCTCATGTTGAGTTTTCTGCTGGTGCCTTCCTCCCTTTGCAAGCCAGAAAACTCCTATGAGTCCTGCAGAAGCCTCCCCTCTGGAAAGCCTGCTGGGATCTGCCTAAACCAAGCTCATGATTTCAGAGTGTGCTGAGCAGGAGGCATGGCCTACTAGTATGGGGTTGCTTTATTTTCATATCAGACTGGGAACCTATTGGAAGCAGGATTTATCAGCTTTTAGGGCCTGGCATGTGCTGTGAAAAGTTTAGAAGTGATGACCCCAAGATGTTCACAGTTATGAGCCATTTCTGAGCTGCCAAAGCCCCAGGACACCCAGGTTCAGGGGAGCATCTAGCCCCAACCTGGGAATCTGTAGCTCCACCTCCAGAGGATTCCCCAGAACTTCTGATGAAGAGAGAAGCCAACAAGGGGTCTTGGGTGGTGAGGAATCACATACAAGGGACCCAGATTGTCAGTTCACCTGCTTCTTCTCCATTTCCTGTCCATTTCCGTTGGCATGACCTTAACCAGTCCCTGCTGGGCCCAGATTTGGGGTGGTTGCATGAACCCATAACTGGCTGTGTGAAAGAAAGGCTTTGAGGCGAACCAGCTGTGTGCACACCACCATCACCAGCTCCGGGACACTGGCCCCCCACCCAGATCACCATGTCTCCTCCTGCCCACTGAAGAACAGAGGCTATTTTTGCTTAATCACAGCCTTGGCAAAGCACAGATCGTGATCAGCCCTTCTAATTATCAGCACACCACACTGCTGCTCAGACAAAAGCCAAGGTCGTCACCCACATGCTCAGTACCCTAAGCAAAACATCACCCCAGCCTGGCAGGAGAGTCCAACAGTCTCCACCCCTTGTCACCCACTGCTGGGACCCAGTAGGAGCACATGCTGACCGGTTTCACTCTCTATCATACCAGCCCCCCACACACCCGGCAATGACTGTCACTTCTGCCAGACACTCATGGGGTCAACTGAGCAGAGCTGAGCCCAGCTGAGACTATGGAGATGTTCCAAGAAGCAGCCGCAAAGGTATCTTGTCATCTGTGAGCTATAGAAGCTCGTGCGTGAACAGAGTCTGGACCAACATAATGGCTTTGCCCTTTTGCTATGAAGTGGCATTTGGGACACATGCCTGGAAAATACCTGGGAAGGGTCAGCGCCTGTTTATCAGTGAGCGGGGATCCTCCAGGTAAGCCCCCCATGGAGAAGAACATATAAGCATAGGAGTCAGGACATGGCGAGAGTCAGGACAGGCTGAGCCCAAGCCTGGCCCTGAATGAGTTCTAGCCCTCCAGGCCCAGCATAATTAGACCCTGGACCCTGTGTGGAGTTGTAGGCATCTCTGGAGAAAGGAAAAGCCACCTGGATTTCCTGCCATGGAGTTCAACTAGAGAGCTTGGTCTAAATTCCCAGGCAAGACTCCTGCCCATTAAGGAGCAACAGTTTTCAGCACTGGGGAGATGGTTCCATGACTAAAATGCCTCCTGAGCAACCATGAGGGCCTGAGTCTGGATCCCCTGTGCCCAGGTGAAAGCTGCTTATGGTGGTGTGCACCTGTAATCCAGCATTGAGGAGGAAGACAGGCAGCCCTGAGGCTTGCTAGCTAGCTTGTCTAGTTGAATCAGTGAGCTCCAGGTTCAGTGAGACACCCTGTCTCAAAAAATGGGGTTGGAGAGATGGCTCAGTGGTTAAGGTGCTTGCCTGCAAAGCCTAAAAGGCCTAGGTTTGATTCCCTAGTACCCACCTAAAGCCAGATGCACAAAGATGCATCTGGAGTTCATTTGCAGTGGCTGAAGGCCCTCGTACACCCATTCTCTCTCTCTCTCCCCCACACACAAATAAATAAATAAAACATATATATTGGGCTGGAGAGATGGCTCAGCGGTTAAGGCACTTGCCTCCAGTGACTAAGGCCCTGGGTTCAATTCTCCAGGACCCACATAAGCCGGACCCACAAGGTGGTGGCCCTGGCTTTCTCTCTCTCTCTCTCACTCTCTCTCACTCCCACTGTATCTCTCTGCTTGAAAATGAATAAATAAAATTAAAAAAAATATATATTAAAAAGAGAGATGGTAGACTCCTTAAGAGATGATGCCTGGTGAGGTGTGGCCTAGAAGAGGATATTGGACCCCCAAGTCTCTTCCTTTGCCATCTTCTTGCCTCTTGGACACCCTAAGATGTCTACAGGCTCCCACCATGGTGTACTACACTACCAAGCAACCACAGAGTGAAACCTCTGAAACTCTGAGCCAAAATAAATAAGTGGGGACAAATCCCCAATAGCCGGATACAGGCAGTACCGCAGAAAGTAGAGAAAAATCAAGCCCTCTTCTGAAAGTTCTAGAACTTGCATAAAATAGAGAAATTTGCTATCCAATGATATTTTCCTTAGGGACCCAGTTTGCAAAGATGAAAATGACCTGAGTCTGGTTATATTCAATGGAATTCTTTAAGTTTTTCGTCTCAGGCACTCTGTTACAGTAACAGAAAGCTGACTAACACTGCCCGCAGCTCCACTTCCTTGTCCATAGAGAATGACCTTGATCACCAACCAGACTCCAGGTTAGCCTCCTCTGCAATGCTCTGTCCTCCGTTGGGGTGTGTGTGCGCGCACGTGTGCATGCATGTGTGTGCATGCACACACACTAGCTAGTTGGAAGCTCGTTTACAAAGGATATTTTCCCAAATGTAATTTTCTCTGATGCTAGGATAGTGTCTGTTTTTTCCCACTTTTACTTTGCTCTATTTCCAAATATTTCTCTAGTTAGCTTTTTTCTTTTATATATTTTTAATTGATTTGCAAACAGAGAGAGAGAATGGGCACACCAGAGCCTCCAGCCATTGCAAACAAAGTCAAGATGCATGCACCACTTGGTGCATCTGGCTTTACATGGGTCCTGGGGAATCAAACCCAGGTCATTAGACTTTGCAGGCAAGTGCCTTAACTACTGAGCTATCTCTACAGCCCATATTTCTTTTAGTTTAAAATGGTTTTTTAAGTATTTGTTTTATTCAAGGTATTAAAGGTAGGGTCTCACTCTAGCCCAAGATGACCTGGAACTCACTCTGTAGTCCCAGGCTGGCCTCAAACTCACAGCAATCTTTCTACCTCTGCCTAGTTTAAAAGTTATTTATGGGGGCTGAAAAGATGGCTTAGTGGTTAAAGTGATTGCCTGCATAGCAGAAGGACCTAAGTTCAATTCCCCAGTGCCCGTGTAAAACCAGATGTACAAGGTGGCACATGCATTTGCAGCAGCTGGAGGCCCTGGTGTGCCCATTCTCTCTATTTGCCTCTCTTTCTCTCTCTCTCTAATAAATAAAATATTTTTTAAAAGTTATTTATGGGAATGGGAGTTGGCTCAGTGGTTAAGTGTTTTCTTGGCCACATTGAGGACTTGCCTGGTGTTCAATGACCCAGCAGGAAAGAGGGAGAATTGAGTCAGAGGTGGGGAAACTGAGCCTGGAGAACAGCAAACCCAAGGGGACCTGCAGACACACACTGCACATCCACCCTGCAGGTCCATACTGTAGATTTGTGCTGAGCCCTATTTGAGCCAAGGAAGCAGAGGGTGCTCACCAGTCAGTGGTAAAGGGTGACTTCTGGAGAGTTCCCAGGTTTCAACACATCTTAGGAAATGTTTCCAACTGTTCCAGAATGTCCCGTGCTGGCCTAGAGGCAGGCAGTTCTCCCTCACCTCCGTTACACAAGCAAGTTATGCAAGGGGCTACTGAGCAGGAATGCTGGGAGGGAATTTCCATTCAGGCTTGGGGGCATCTGGAGGCTGAGGTCCTTCCAGTACCTCCTTAACCTTTTCAGGGTCAAGTCTAATCAGATCCACATGACTTCCCCGGTTAATGAGGCTGAGGTCATGTGTGCTGACCTTCAGTGGGCCAGTATCCTTTCTCAGAGACCTTTCACCCTTGTTAGAGTCTGTGCATCAGACCCTACAATTTAAGAACCTGCTGTTAGGTCCCTCAAGTGAGCATGGTGCCAGTGCCAGGGGAAACTCAGCTCAGATATGGGGTACTGCCATTTTGTATCAGGCCCGGCCAGGACATTACACTTGTTCCACGGACCCCTCTGTACCAGAACAGTCCTCCTATGACATAGTGTCTCTAGAAATCTTCACATTCCTCCTGAGAGGTCAGGGGTGCCCTACCCATTTTACAGAGGAGAAAACCAAGGCCTGGAAGGACTAGGGGATTTTTCTAGAGCTGTAAGTAGAAGGAGGGTATTGTGACTTAACTATGAAATGCTTCTCCACAGGCTTGTGTGTTTGAATATTTTGTCCCTAGCTGGTGGCACTATTTTGGGAGGTTGATGACATGGGTCTAGTTGGTAGATGTAGGTTACAGCCCAGCCCTCCTTTGGCTTCCAAGATGTGAACAAGCCACTCCACAAGTCCTACCACCATGTCTTCCCGCCATGATGGCCTGAAACTGAGCTGAAATGAATGTCAAATATTCTGGCCTTTAGCAACAGGAAAAGCTAACTGATATTAGGAAGGATTTGAACTTGAGTCAACAAGGCAGGCAGGGTTCTTTCCTCCTGAAGTTGCAAAGCAAATGGGAAAGGAGTAATCTGTTTGCTCTTTCAAATACCTCTGCCACAGCCCTTTCTTCTCAGAGTGAGCCAGGGCCAGGAGGGAAGGCAAGTAGCCGCTCTATCCTCAGCTCCATGGGCTTGCTGGGGCAGTGAAGTCTTAGTTACGTCACTCCTGGCCCTGCTTGAAGTCTATACTCACAAAGCATTGCTTGCAGCAACCCAATCTAGCCCACACCCTTTCAGATTCAGTGGCTCCCAAGGGACTAGAAATGACTCCCACAGATAAAGGCACTCAACCTGAGAACCCTAAGATAGAGCAGAGCTCAAGGAAATTGCCCACAACACCTTGCTTTCATTTCTCATATCAGTTAACACCCTGTGGTCGTTCCTTGTAGGTGATCTCCAATCCATCCATGCCAAGTCCATGTGCAAAACGCTAACCACTGACACACGGCTCATAACAGCAAAAGATGAGAGGTAACCTATAGGGGACAGAGATCTGGGACACACCCATTGCCAAGATCAATGAGCTTGAGCTTTGTGAACGTTCTGAGACAGCTAGCCAGTCATGCTGTGTTATCGTGCAAGGGAAGCAAGGTGAAGAATGGAATATGCGTGTGTGCTCCATTTTGTGTGGGGACATATATATAAAAATATATGGAAGTGAATATTTATGGATATGTTCATGTTTGCAGAGACTACGTCTGGAATAGAATCTATGAAACTCGTCATCCTCACTGCTTCTGGAGAGACAGACCTGGTGAATTTTATACCTTGTTCATGCACGAACTACTAAAATAACACATCAAAAATAAGAGGGTTTTTTTATGAATGTAGCCTGGTGATTTTTTTTTTCTTTCTGAGATCCTGATGGTTATTTCTGCTGCACTGAGTCCTTTGCCTTCAGCTCTGCCTCATAACTTCCTGGCTTTTGTTTTCAAAAGTCCTTTTGTTCTCAGGAGAAAAGGATCTGAAGATATAAAAGATTCCTTCAAACCCAGAAGAGGTTCACAGACCAGAGCCCCAGTGGAGGGAAGGAGGAAGAGATGGGTCTGGCCCCTCCCAACCTCAGAAGGAATGAGACCCAAAGGCCAAGCCATCTTGTGGCCAGGGGCTACAGAAGGGGTCAGGGACCTGGGTCAGGGCCTCTGTGACCGTCCAGTGTGGTGCAGAGCTCCAACACATGGGCTGCCCTGCCCAGCTGTCTTACCAAAACACAGGACAGTGGGGGTCCCCACATGGAGTCAGCAGCCAACACTGGTTGACCTCCCCTGCCCTCCAGAGATGTGTGCCCCTCTGCTGGGCTCTGTCCCTGAGCCTGAAGATCCCTGGATTCTGGCCAGGATGGGCCTTGGAGAGCTTCTTCCTTGCCAGGGGGTCTCCAGGGAGCCCCTCCCAAGGGTGGGCATACTTGCCCAGTGCCAACTCAGCCATTTGTGAATAAAGAGCCTTCACAAGGCCCACCTGGTTACGCATTCTCCTGCAAGAGCTCCCACGAGTTACAGGGTAGATTCTACCACTATGGCTACAAAAATCTCCTCCCATTCCCAGCCTGTCACATCCTGGCCAACTGTGGACTGTCCACAAGACCCACTCTACCCACTTCCCCTTCCTCTCACTCCTTCCTCTTCAAATTCAGCCCTCTCTGCCTTTCCTGTTTCCCTCTCAGCACAAGACCCTTGCACTCATGTGTCCTATGCATGGACTTTTCATGCTGTTCCTAAGCCTAAAAATTTCCTACAGAATTTTTTTTTCTTCCTCCTAGGAGCCTTCTACCTCCTTCCCCACTAAGTCCTCTTCTTCTCTCTCTCCTGGGGCAGATCCTTATACTTGTAATTTTATAGTTATAGGATCACTGTTTTCTCCTCCATGTCCCAGATTATATATAAAAGATACACTGTGTTCATTTGGTTTTGCTGTTTTATCCACAGAGGCTATCATAGTTCAGGCCAATAAAGATGCTCATTAAATAATTTTAAAATAAACAAGTAAATGAATTAATGATTTGTTCTCATTCTGCACCCCCATAAGTGCCAGAAGCTGCATGGGTCCCCTCACAACTCTGATGCCACACAGACAACTTGCCCCACACCACCCCCAGGTAAATGAACACACCCGTAGGGACACACACACACACACACACACACACACACACACACACACACGAGGGAAGAATGCCAGGCACAGACATACGCACACATGCAAGAAAAGTGCTCCCAAGGCGGACGTCTGCCACCCCGAGCTCATTAAAGCCGGCTAAATATAGCTTGTCTGCAGCTGTGCTCAGCAAGCTGCCCACACAGGCCAGGAAAAGATACCAGTTACCAGGCGGAGGAGGGGAGGCCAGCTGTGGACAAGGGTCCTCCTGGGTGGACCACGGGTTGAGGGTGTAGAGGAAGGGGAAGTTGCCTTCTGGTCACTGACCCTAGGCAGTGGGCTGTCCCTTACTGAAGGGTGTTGCCAAGATGTCCTCATCTTCCCTCTCGGAGTTAAGGATCTGAGCTCAAGCCAGAGCCAGGATCGAGCCAGGGATGTGTGGGG
This sequence comes from Zapus hudsonius, assembly GCA_004024765.1. NCBI lineage: Eukaryota > Metazoa > Chordata > Mammalia > Rodentia > Dipodidae > Zapus > Zapus hudsonius. The sequence continues at coordinate 40,514 of PVHP010005817.1, forward strand.
CTCCATAGGTGGCTCAGACAGGGGCTGGGGCAAGGATGAAGATACAGAGTCAGTCTGGGGCCAGAGTTTGGGGCTCAATATGGAGCACTGCCAGGTCCTGGTCTGGGGGTCCAGAGGAGGTTCAGATCCCACTGGATGTGCAAACACAAACTTCCCATCCAGATGCAGCTGCCGCCAGCACTGGCCCTCGCTTGGGAAAGCCAAATGACAGCCAGTGTGAGTCTGGGTGCCATGTGTTAGATTGCTGCTGAATGCCACCTGGGCCAGGTCTTGGGTGACAACGGCTTGGTCTTCCCATTGTGAAGGAAGCCTCAGATGTCCTTAGATGTCCTCAGATGTCCCTGTCCCGGGTGTAGCCTAGACCCAAAGGATTGGAGGGGTATGGGTAATGGTAGAGCTGGCTCTTGAGAAGTGCATGTGTGGCAGAAGGGATGGGGTCCTTGCCCCAGGTACCTGGGGTGACGGGGAGGAGAAACTGCAGGGAAATAAAAAGGGAACTCGAGTCTAAATCAGGCAGGTATTGTCAAGTTCTTGGGACAGTGGAGCAGAGAAAGACAGATGGACTACCTTCCTTGAAAAGTCACTAGCTCCAGGCCATTTTTGATTTCTCATTATGACATTGTGGTCATGACTGCAGTCCTTCCCAGTCCCGGGCATCATAGAGATGACAGGGAAGAGCAGGGACGGTGCTTTACACCTCAAGTAGCTGCTGAGAGGCAGTAGGAATGGCGTCAGTCTCAGGAGATCAGATCCTTCCCACCTCTTCCTATAAGATCTGCATGAAGTTGGATTAGAGGCAGGGGACTTCTGCTCCATAAAACCAGCAGTCCTGCCTCTTAGCCTGAGAGCAGTGGCTGGAGCTGACAGATGGAAGTGGAGGTCTGCTCCTTGCTTTTAGAATGCCGTCCAGTCAGCGGTGATAAAGAAGGAAGTGAGGGGACAGTCTCCAGTGACCCAAGTCCTGCCTGCCATCTGCTGGGCCTGAGGCTGCCTCCATCCCCTCCTTGGGGATGGATTCAATCTTGGGCTTTCCCATTGGCCCACGAAAGACTGTGCTGTGGGAGTCCTCCAGCAATTAGAAAGGAGAGGGAAGGTGTGCAGAGAAGTGGTGAGAGGCACAGGACAGGAACGCAGGGAGGTCAGGACTGCCTGTAACTTCGCTGCTCCTCCTGAGAAGGATTGGAATAGAGCATTGAGCTTTGATGGGAAGGTGGGACCATCCCTTTGATCCACATCTGGAATACCCAGGCACATGGGAAGTATCACAAATGTCCCCATGAACACAGAGCAGTGTGAGCGCAGAGAGACAGAAAGAGATGTGGACAAGGGAAACTAGGAGACAAGGAGACAGAATATCAGAAGCTCCCAGGACTGTCCCAGAGAGATTTCATGTACAGACAGGGAAGAAGATAGGCTCCACAGCAAACCAGAGGGAAACACCCAGCTTCCCTGACTCCCAGCCCAAGGCCACCGACCTGGTCCCCCCACACACACACAGTGGTGCACTGCTTGTCTCCAAATAACAAGCACACGCAAGAGACAATGGCCTTCCAGGCCATCTGTCCAATGGCATGGCTGTGTGGAATTATAGAACACACAAGCCTAAGTCCACTAAGAACAGTCTGGCAACCTCATACATGCAGACCTCCTCTCTCACGTCATCTCCTGAGAGACCCAGTGGCCTCTGGCCAGGTGGAGTCTGGAACTCAGATAAGTGGGTGTGTTTGCTTGGCTTTTTCATCACTATGCCCAAATATCTGAGAGAAATAATTTAAAGAAGAATTTATTTTGGCTCAAGTTTCAGCCCACAGCCAGCCTGCTGGACTGTGCCCGGGCTATGGTGAGACAGCCCATCATGGTGGAAGGGTTGAAGGAGCAAAGCTGTTCCCTTCATGGTGACCAAGGAAGCAGACAGAGGCAGAAGAGGTGTGGGGAGCTGCTTATTATACCTTAACTGCATCAACACCATTTTGAAGGTCTCCACCATTTTCTCTACTAACCAAAGTTAAGTTTTCTATTTCTCCGCTTAAGTTTCCTTTTCCCGCCTGCTAGGCTCTTTTCTAGAAATCACATGACCTCCCATTGCGGTTAGGTCACTTGGCAACCCAGCTACGCATTCTGTGAGAGGGTTTATAAGCACCTGCCTGAGCTCCAATAAAACGAGACTTGATCAGACTCCTGTCTTGTCTCCATTCTTTGCATCTCTTGTCCCTTTCATTCTCACCCCCTCCCTTAGGGTCTTTGTTGACTGACCTGCAGGCCGGGTCAAGGAGGGAGCAAAGGCAGGACCGCAGTAACTTCCTCCCTCCACCTAGGCCCCACCTCCCAAAAATACCATCAAATTATCAGTCCATCTATACCTTGATCTACTGAGGAAAATCGAATCTTCACATTGTAATAGCTGCTCAATGGTTAGCCCCATCTACTGGGGACCAAGCCTTCAACACATGAGCCTGTGGGGGGGGCATCTCCTATCCAAACCATAATGCTATGCAATGGTAACCAAGGCAACCACAGGACGAGCTGAGGGCCAACAAGATAACAAGATGCCCCTTTCCCAACTGCCCTGGGTGTTTCAGTTGTCAAGGCTTTATCCAAAAGCCAACAAGAGGTACATGTTTAAGACACTTCCTCCAGATTGTGGCAAGCCATGGGGAGGAGCTGTGATCCCCCAGCAACTCAAGGAAGGAAGAAGCACAGCCATCCTTCACAACAAGTATGCTGAGGCTCAGTGCACCAAGTGACCTTCCCAAGGCATCACAACAACTGAACCGAAACACTGTGCTTTCAACAGAGGCCTTCTTCCTTTAGAGCCTAGATGTGGCCGCACAGGTCCTGGGACGTTCTGATTTCTGGTCCATCTCATTCGCTGTTTTCAGATAGTCACTGGAGACAGTAAAGCAAGCAAAATGCCTAGAAATGCACTGTCATTGGAAAAACACATCCCAAATGTAAGGCACGGCTCTTTTTAAATTCGGATCATAAACTTTTATTTTGCCAATTTTGAATTTCAGACAAATAAACACATTATCACCAATTATCATCATTGTGTCATAAGAGGAAAATGATTTTTAATACCAAAAATTGTAGGCAGGACATAATTGTAGGATGACGATGTGAAAGGCAGTGCTCTCAACTGAAGACATTCGCCATTGTGGAAAAAGCCATCCCAGGCCTGGTTTTCTCTCTGCTGAATATGTTGGGTTTAGACATGGGTGTCCCTGCCTACACCACTTCTTCTGATGGCTCCAAAGTCTTCTACGCATCAGCTGTTACAATTTCCTTACATCAAAATATCCTGAAGGAGCAGCATCTGATGACAGCCTTCAGCAATACAATTTTGATCACAATCTATAACCACAAAAGACTTTGTGGCTACTGAAATGCAGTTTTTTTTTTTTTCCCAGTGAGGCCTAGAAGATGCTAAGAGTGCCATCAATTCAATTCCGTAGTATCTGTGGGAAATGTGGGGAAGGAAGCTGTGGTTTAGCCACTTGGAGACAGAGCCCACAAAGCTGGCTTCTGCCAAAGGGCTGGCACCAGCTGGGCATTATGGCTCACACCTGAGATCCCAGTACTTGGGAGGCTGAGGCAGGACACACTGCCGAAAGTTTGAGGCCAGCCTGAGCTACAGAGAAAATAATAAAAGACAGCAACCAAGGGCCCCAGCATGGATAAGCTAGCTCTTTTCCTCTCCTGTGTATGTTCATGATTTTTACTTCAAGATGGGTGGACATGTGGGTGGGTGGGTGGAGGGCTTCCTGGCCACGGAGAGGCTGCCCTTCCTATGTTGGCTGATGCCTTTCAAAGCAACCAGCCCCACCCTAATCCACCCAGCCACCTAATGCAGCTAAGACTCACTCACCAAGCCAGGATTCCTTGCCCCAACCAGGGCTCAAACTCAAAGTGGCCAGTCCTGAACTGTTTCCTTTATTTTTTTAAAGTGTTTATTTATTTGCACAAAGGGGGGGGTACGCTAGGACCACTTGTCACTGCAAATGAACACCAGCTACTTGTGTGTTTATTTTTTTTATTTTATTTTTTTGCATCTGGCTTATGTGAGAACTGAACCCAGGCTGGGGCACAGGCTTTTCAAGCAAGTGCCTTTAACTAATGAGCCATCTTCCCAGCATCCTCTCCCTTCCCTGGCTTTTCAACAAAGGCTGTAGCCAATCTTCCCCCTCATTCCCTTCTGCCTCCTGCCATAGCCTCCAGTTTTCCCCTGTGGCTCCGCTTGGACTTATGTTACGTCCCCTCTGTTGAAAACTTGGTGCCCAATTTTTCCTTTCGTGGCCTTAGTCTCTGTGTCGTCTCTCAATCTCCTCCATAAATCAAAATCCTGCAGGTGCATTTTGAACCGCCCCCTCACCTCCCCTGCCCATCCTCTTGTCTCTGAATTACACCACCACAGCAAAACCCAGGAGAGCTGCTCTGGAGACTTGTGAGCTCCTATAAGGAGGTGCTCACACCCTCCAAGGACTGGGAGAGAGAGCTTGCAGGAAGGCCCCAACCTGGGGAGCTGGGTTGGGCAGAGTGGGCTGAGCACCCCTAAAAGTACAAGCACTTTCAGAATAGCAAAAGAGAGAGATAAGGGGAGTCTGGGCTCTCTCCCTAACCTCAGCATTATATGGAAGTCAATACTGCCCACAGCAAAGATCTGTAGAGCAGGCCCACCAGCCCCACCTAGATTATCCACGGAAATTATCATTATTATTATTATTATTTGGCTTTTGGGTTTTTCGAGGTAGGATCTCACCTTAGCCAAGGCTGACCTGGAACTCACTCTGTAACCTCAGGCTGGCCTCAAACTCCGAGCAATCCTCCTACCTAAGCCTCCTGAGTGCTAGGATTAAAGGCCACCACCGTGTCTACAGAACTTTTTGCCAACAAACTGGCATGTCTTTTTTTTATTGACTCCAATCCTGTACCCATGTCACCAAACAAATAAATAAATAGACAAAAGGAGTAGAGATGCTGGTATGACAAAGAATGACAAGGACAGAAAGCCTCAGAACTGGACGGCAGGGCCCCAGGCTCTGCAGAGATGTCACTTGCTCAGGGACTTAAGAACTATGTCCCATGGCACAACCTTCAGTGACCTCATTCATTTTGACCTTGGTCACCATGGTAGCACTCACAACCCCCAGAAGTTGGCATCCAAAGGAAAGAGTCAGGGAGTTTCCAGAAGATTAGATTCCTCATCTGTCCCATGTGAAAAGAACACTCAGCGGGCTTTCTGTGGTCCTGTCTGTTCTGACACAGCCCTTACCCTGGGTGATCGATCAGCTTCACACCCTCACTCTGGCTCTAACACCCAAGCATGGGGTGACACGGGAGCCTTAGGCCTTAGGATAGTGGCTTTGTGAGCCCAGGCTTTGTGCTCCTGCCTGGGAGTGAGATGGGGGACAGCCCTCTGGGCTCTTGGAGGATGAGAGGGGATATGGTTCAAGGGACTTGACCCATTCCATTGAAGGGGAAGCAAAGGGAATGGGGCCAGGCATAACTCACGCTGTTTCTCCTGTAGGATGCTGGACGTGCACGGTGTGGCCCCATCTCCTGTGGAAAGAAAAGAAATCTAAGTAGCCAGCCCCTGCTCAGTTGCCATGGTGCTGTGTTTCCTGGAGGAGCTGCTGACGGCTGTTCAGCCCCTCCAGAGCCAAAGGTGGCAGAGGTGTTACCCACACTTCGCACCCTACTCCCCCAGCCACAGACTTAGTGCGTGGCCTTTGGGTGAGCCTGCATGACACCGTTGCTGAGTGCTGGCCTGGCTCCTCCATGACGTCCAACCTCACAGCCATCTTCATCGGCTCCTCTCCTCTCTTACCTTAGAAAGCAGCTGCTGACAGGTGCTGCTGTCCATCTACCTTACCTGTTCTCTGAGGGCCAGGGCTGGGCACCATGTCCAGGCAACGGTGACCGAATGTCTCTCCAGCCCAGACCTCTCCTCGGTTCTTTTTGTTCTGCATGGATAGTATGTATGCATGTGTGTATGCATGTTCATATGTAGGAGGCCATGCACGTGTGCCTGTGGAAGTAGGAGGTCAACACTGGGTAGCTTCCTTAGTCATTTTCCACCTTATTTTTGGTGGCAGGGTCTCTTGCTGACCCTGGAACTCACTGATTTGGCTTGATTCCTGCTCAGTCTTCCTAGCACTGGAGTGACAGGTGTATCCCACCACACCCAGCTTTGATGTGGGTGCTGGGGATACAAACTCAGGTTCTCAGGCTTGCACAGCAAATATTTTCCCCACCGAGACATCACCCAGCCCCCTCCTCAGTCTCCATCTGTGTGTTTTGCCTCCTCCCAGCTTCTGTGGGTGCTTCCCAAGATCTCATACTCACCGTGACCAGGGCCTCCCTAGAGACTCTGAGCTCCCTCAGAAATGTTTCTGCAGCTCCCAAAGGACCCCGGTTCTCTGAGGAGGGGCTCCAAAGCAGAAAAGGAGAGAGAGGCTGTCCACAGGCTCTCCTGGGGCCATTAGTGATGGTTCACCCTCTCCCCTGCAGGACTCCAGGTCAGCCTGTCTCCCCTGCCAAGTCCTTCAGGGCCCGGCAAGTGACTCCTTTTCTGAACGTGCCTGCTTCTGCATTGACTATCTAAGATGTGATGCTTTGGACCTCCTCAGCCTGCTTCCAGAGCCCTCTGCCTTCCATGGCTACCTTCATAGTTCATGTTACCTGGATCCTGATCCGTTTCCCTCCTCCTCAGAATCAGGGTCACTGAGTGGGGAGAGTGTTCAGTTGGAGTCTGAAGGCTAGGATGTGGGCTCAGGCTCCCACTGACCCATGGTGTGATTTGAGGTACATCACTCTTCCTCTCTGAGCTGCACCCCTACAAGATACTGTGGACCCAATGCTCCCTAGAGACCCTCCAGGTACTGAAAGCATGATGATTCGAATGCATAACCATATCTCTATAAGCAAGTCATACAGCCTCCATGACTCAGACTGCCGAGCTATAAAGTGAGCACAGTGCTGCTACCTCACCCGGAGGGTTCTTGTGCCTGATAAACTAGGACTATGACTGGGGCGTGGTGGTGCATGTCTTTAATCCCAGCACTTGGGAAGCCGAGGTAGGAGAATTTCGATGAATTTGAGGCCACCCTGAGACTACATAGTAAATTCCAGATCAGCCTGGTCTAGAGCTAGACTCTACCTTGAAAAACCATCAAGTCCTTAGAATACAGTCAGGCAAAACTGGTAAGCTACTGTTTTATTCGCTAATATACTTTTAAAACTATTTCTTATTTATTTGCAGAGAAAAAGAGAACAAGATAGAGAGAAAGTGATAGACAGAGAGACTGAGAATGAAAGCACCAGGGCCTCCTGCCACTGCAAACAAACTCCAGAGGTATGCACCACTTTGTGCATCTGGCTTTATTTGTGTACTGGGGGACCAAACCTGGGCTATCAGGCTTTGCAAGCAAGCATCTTTAACTGCTGAGCCATCTCTCCAGCCCCTGATTCCCTTTTGACAATTGGCTTGTGACCTTGTCCCATGTCTTCTTCAGGTGGAGTCAGATGGACAGAACCAATGGTTAATATGTGTGTCAGCTCAGTGTTTGCCAGGCTCAGGGGTATGACAGAGCCTGTGCGCAAGAGGGACTCAGTCAGAGAATAAAGGTCTGGACTCTTGTGGAGTGGATCCTGCCCAGCATGATGAGGCAGCTATAGACTGTGGTAACTGTCTGCATAATACACACAGATCACAGATCAGCAACCAAAGACAGGCATCATGTCTGGGCACCACCTGAGGCCCATGGAGCCTAGGTGTACTTGGGCAAAGTCATGTTCTGCCACCAGCAGAATGGGAGTATAACATAGAAATTATACCCTACATTCAAAAATTCCTTTTGGAATAGGACCCTATTGCTAAAGAAACCACAGGCTAATGTCACACATCAGGAAACCCTGCTGGAACCTGGAAGGTAGCCAGATCCCAGATGGCTAGCCCGTATAGCACTGGAATGTGCTACACAAACTGCCAGGGGAAATTGGCCATTGAACTTGGGAGTAAGCAAGGAACACTGCTATTCGACAGAGACCAGCATGGCAAGAATTACTCACCTGTGTATTAGTGGCATTTAACCTAGGTGGGTAATCAATGGCTCTCTGATTCACTAAGAGATTCACTCAGTGGCAAGAAACCCATAGCTGGAACTGGGATTCAAGGCAAATTCCTAGGGAGACCAAGAACCTGGACTTCAAAGGGAAGCCCCCACTAGCCATGGGCCAAATTAAAATCCAATACACCCATTAAAATCTCACCAAATTAACAATGTTTGTCCCATTTAACCTATGCTAATCTCACCCTCTGCTGGAGAATCTATTTATTTGTATTTTTCAGGAGACAGTGAGAAACGTGGACAGCCCAATTCTACCAACAAGACCAGAAATGATAGCTGACTCCCAGGCAGGAGATGAATCACCCCTAACACATCATCTAGAACCCAGGTGAAACCACAGAGGAAGCGGTGAGATGAGCAAGAGTGCTGTTCCCACAGCAAGCCAGACAACCTACCCAGGGGTGATGGAGACAGACTCCAAGGATGCTCAGAAGAGTCCAAACCCAGACTCTTGGGAACTCAACACTAAAGTGGACTTAAAACTCACCCTCCATGGCTCAGGGAACTTTGTGGAAGAGGGGGCAGAAAGATTGTAATAACCATAATAGCCATGGTGGGGGGAATATCCAGAGGAATTTCCTCCCAAGGAGGAAAAAAAAACTTGCTGCTTGCACAACTCATAGCCCTCCGCCCCATGGAGCATCACACTGAGGGCCTTCAGTTGAATAGGGACAGGGGAGGGGGAAATGGAGGTACCAACAGAAGACCTGCACATACAGAGTTTCTACTTATTAATAAAAAGAATACCTTTTGGGCTGGAGAGATGTCTCATCAGTTAAAGTGCTTGCCTGAAAGCCCAACGACCTGGGTTCAATTCCCCAGTACCCACATAAAGTCAGATGCACAAAGTGGCACATGCATCTGGAGTTTGTTTGCAGTGGCTGGAGGCCCTGGCATGCACATTCTCTCTGTCTCTTCTCTCTCTCTCTCTCTCTCTCTCTCTCTCTCTCTCTCTCTCATTGCTTACAAGTAAATAAAAATATTTTAAATGCCTTGTATTTGCTGGGCACTGTGCCAGGGACCGTGGCAGATGTGGAAAGGAGCACAGGGCAAGAACATGGCACAAAGCTGACTTCGATCAGGCATGATGGAGGAGGAGGGACAGACACCCTTCCAGCCTGGGGCCCCTGGAAGCCTGGGACAGAGCTTCCCTAGGGAGAGGCAGGGACAGGGCCTTACATGAGACAAGCCACATCATGCTTACAGCATCCGGCATGTAGGGAAGGCAGACTGGAGATGAGGGTGGCCCTGTGTGGGAAGCCCATTGTTCTAGTTACCTTGGCATTGCTGGGACAAAACACCCAGCCAGAGGCAGTTTGTGGAAAGAAGGAGCTTATTTCTAGTTTATAGTTCTGAGGGGAAATTCCATCATGGCAGGGAAAGCCGGGAGGCATGAAGAGCCAAGGTAATCCCATCTCCACCACAGCAGGGAGGAAGTGTCTAGAACAAGCTGAGTGCGGCAAGCAGGGCTGAGTTGTACCTCCTCAAGCCCCACCTGCAGAGACATACTTCCCCCAACAAGGGTCCACCTATGTCAGCTCTGTAAGGTGGTGCCATCCGCCACACCGTGTTGCCCTTTTGTTCTGAGAATGTCTCAACCTGTTACCACTGAGTGCTGTGCACAGGGACCCTCGCAAGCTGTGCTGACCCTTGGGGATCGGGATCTCTGTCCCTTGACTCAGCACATGCACTGGAGGCCCACCAGCTCTCGGCCCTCACTGCCAGCCCCCAAGCTGTCCCATGGTGCCACCATGGAAAGCTGAGAAGTGGAGTTAATGTGCCTGCCCTCCCGTGGGGAAGGCCCCAATCAGGACACACAAGAGTCCTCACCCTCCTGGCAGAGTACCAGGTTCCTGGGTAGGGTAGATAAACAGGCTTGTTCACTTTGGGTCACCCTCAGAATACACTGGGACGCTGGCAATGCAGGGAGACATGGTAGAATGAGAGCGTTTATTTCCAACCTGCCTGCATGCACCCACGCACGCATGCACGCAAGCACGCACACACTCCCTGTTGGAGAAGGATAGCGGTCCAAGGACAGCACAGGACAAGGCAGCCGGGATCCCATCCATCCTGAGAGAGTCTGAAGTGGTGCAGCAAAGGACCGCATGTGACAAGGCCCAGCCCCCAGCACAGGACTTCACGTACAAACCACAAACTCAGAGGTAAACCAATTCCCAATTGAGAACGGTAAAACCCAGACCCATGACCCTTTGCAAGCCTGACAACAGAAATGCCTCTGGCGTTTCTTGGGCACCTACTACATGGCAGAGCCCAGGAAAAGAAGGCCCCCAGCTGAGGGATGGGCCAGATCTGATTCACCATCTGTGCCCTCACCCCAGGCCCAAAGCAACCCCACACCTAGACGGTTTATGAGCCAAAGTTCCATTCAAGGCTTTCATTACCACAAAGCAAACACAACTTTGGGCTGGGGCAGGATTTCCTCCAGCAAGAATTCCTGGTGGGAACATAAAGCAAAGACTTGACAGCCAGGCTTCTGGGGAAGTGGGCAGGGGGGTGAAGAACAGGAGGCCCATGACCTTGAAATGCCAGCACACAGGATGTTCACGGGCAGGGAGAAGGGAGTGTTAGGAAAGGGGGGGGTCAGAGTCAAGCTCCGGGGTTCTGGGAGCATGGCCGATGCTTATATAGGCCATGCAAGCTGCACCTGGGTGTGCAGGTGCCTCATGCCCACCTGGTGCGCCTCACATATGAAATCACATCCTGCAGAACAGGTCCCTTCACCGATAAGGAGAGTGGGGCTCAGCTGATGTTTGCATATGTGGTGTGGGTTTCCACCCCTCCAATTCCAGTGAGGCCTCCTCCTTCTTCCTGGAGATTCTAAGCTGGGGCTTTCTGGAAGGGAAGCCGGGAGGCAGGGCTCATCCAGGCAGAGGAGGCTACAGGTCAGGGGCTGAGAGTGGCAGGAGGGGAGCAGAGAAACAGCTGCCTGCAAAGGGTGCTGAGAACTCCCCAGGGACCTGGGGCTGACCATGGTTTCCTTCCCACTTGGTTTCCCCTGCAGCAAAGCTAAGCTAGGTATCTAAGAGGTCTGGGACTGAAGAATGACTGATGAGTCTGCCTTTTCATTGTTTCACTTTTTTTAATATTCTTTTCATTGATTTATTTACAAAGAGAGAGAGACAGAAAGAGACAGACAGAGAGAATGGGCGTGCCAGGGCCTCCACTCACTGGAAAGGAACACCAGATGCATGTGCCACTTCATGGATCTGGCTCTACATGGGTACTGGAAAGCGACCTCGGGTCCTTAGGCTCTGCAGGCAAGTGCCTTAAACGCTGAGCCATCTCTCCGGGCCCCCGTTTCATTTTCTTTTGGGGGACAGAGTTTCGATATGTAGTTCAGGCTGGCCTAGAACCTGCCATCCTCTTGCCTCAGCCTCCCAAATGCGGGGATTCCAGGCCATTCCCTAAAAGCCACCACCGGCCATAGGAGGCACCAGCTGCATGTGAGCCCCAGGCTTCCTGATTAGCCAGCTCCCAGGGCGAAGGCGATTAAGCAAAAGTAGAGCTGGCTCAGCTGCTGCCTAAATGAGACCCCACTTGGCCTGGCGCTTTCCAAGGGCCCTTGGGCCCAACTGCCTCTCCTCAGCTAGAGCTGGCTTCTGGTGCAGGGGCTTCCAGAAGCTGCTGCAAGCAGGTCAGCTGCTGCTGCCCAGGCTGTATTTCCCAAATTCTGCCTCTCCCAAATTCACAGCATCCTGGGAGCCTAGCCTCAGCATCTCCTCACTCACAGCTTCCTGGGTGATCTACTTCCTCTTCCCACCCCCCTTTCAGCACCCCACCAGTTCCTTCCAGCAAGGGAAGCAAAATGTGTTGGCACCAAGTCACAATCGTGCGCCTCTCCCTGCTTCCAAGGGGAGCCATTGGTCAGCTGCGGGGAGACTCCAGCCACTGCGGCCTGGAAGGGCACCTGCTCTGCTGGCAGCCCCCTGGGTGGGAGCTACTGCGCCTGCGCATTGGGAACCCTAAGCTGGCTCTTGCTGGTGGGTAGCTCAGCTCGTGAAGGAGGCTTGCAAGGACTCACTCTTTCTTTCTTCTAAAATATTTTTATTATTTATTTGCAAGGATAGAGAGAATGGCCACACCAGAGCCTCTAGCCACTGCAAACGAACTCCAGACACATGGGCCACTTTGTGCATCTGGCTTTAGGTGGGTAGTGGGGAATCGAACCCAGGCTGTTAGGCTTTGCAGGCAAACACCTTTAACTGCTGAGCCATCTCTCCAGCTCCTTACTCACCATTTCTGCTAAGGATGTTCTCAGAACACTTAGCCTCCCCTGACCTGCAAGTCAAGATTCAAACTCATTACCTCTCCCCCCCCAACCTGAGGCATTTACATTTACTCCTTGGACCCTATTTTTTGGGGGGGTCAAGGTAGGGTCTCACTTTAGCCGAGGCTGACTTGGAATCCACTCTGTAGTCTCAGGCTGGCCTCAAACTCACAGCCAGCCTCTTACTTCTACCTCCCAGGATTAAAGGCATGCGCCACCTCGCCCGCCGGGCTAGACCCTCTTTTGATCCTCCATGCTATCTTCCAGAAAGAGCTTCCAGCAGAGAGACTCCTTGCTGCCCTGCTTCAACCATTTCACAGATCTGCAGGCCACTCCCAAGAGGGCCCTGACCTTGGCCTGGCATTCGTGGCCTTCATCCTCAGCTTTTCTTTTCATTCCTCATCTAATCCCTCACACCCCAATCTCAGTCAGGATAAACTCTGGAGACCAGGTTGGTGCACATCTAGAATCCCATCACTCAGAAAGTTGAGGCAGAAGGACCTCCAGTTCATAGCCAGCCTGGGCTACATAATAAGACCTTATCTCAAAAAAACAGGGGAGAAGACTCAACTGTTAAAGGCGCTTACTTGCAAAGCCTGCCGGCCCAGGTTGGATTCCCCAGCACCCACATAAAGCCAGATGTACAAAGTGGTACATGCATCTATAGTTCATTTGCAGCAGCTGGAGGCCCTGGCGTGCCAGTAGACTGTCATCTATCTGTTTATTGTCTCTCAAAGAAATTAATTGAAAAAAAAATTTTAATGGAGAAGAGAAAAAGGCAAACTCCATGTGTTTCCCAAATCTTCCTGCTTCTCACACATCCCTCCACATCTTTGCACTTGCTGTCCCCCTCTATATGCATGCTATGATCTCCTCGATCTGTCCTGAACCCGGAAAAGCTCAAGAGCCCCCAAGTCTCAGCTCAGGCTCCACATCCGGATGGCTCACTTTGCAGTTCACTAGCTCAGTGGACAGTAGCTGCTCCCAGTCCAACCTGATCTCCTCCTGAGTGATCCCCACGGTCCTGGTGCTGACAGGCACAACGTCTGATACAGAGTAATGATGGAGGGAGGAGGGAGGGAGGGAGGAAGGGGATATATGATTGCTGTGATAGTTTCAACATATGGCTCCATAGACTCGGGTGTTTATTGTTTGTTTGTTTGTTTGTTTGTTTGTTTGTTTGTTTAGAGGTAGGGTCTCACTCTAGTCCAGGCTGACCTGGAACTCATTCTGTAGTCTTGGGGTGACCTCAAATTCACAGTGATCCTCCTACCTCTGCCTCCCGAGTATTGGAATTAAAAATGTGTGCCACTATGCCCAGCTCTTTCTATTAATTCTGTTATTGACAGCTTCCATTAATATAGACAATAAACCATGATAATTCCCATCCCTACCTCCATTTCCTCCCTCTCAAATCCACCCTCCAATGAACTCAGGTGGTTTTGATTAAGAATTGAGATTGTAACTTGGCTCTCCAGCAGTTGTGCTAGAGGAGGTGGGGGTGGGTGGGCTGGGAACTTGAGTCCAGCCCTAAGGTGTGTTTGGGAGTGGACCCTGAGTACAGGCCTAAGGTGTGTTTGGGGGTGGACCTTGAGTCCAGCCCTGTGGTGTGTGGACAGTAGTTTGAGCTCTGGCTGTCCGTGGTGCCTGCTGGCTGTTCGGTCATGTCTGTATGGATCTATGGTAATGAGCCAGCTTCTTCCCCCGTTGATGGGCTCCTAAAATTTCTAAGCCTGAAATAAACCCTTTCCTCCTGTTAAGCTGCTTTTTGGTCTGGTGTTTATCCAGCAATGTGAAGCTGACTACAACAGATGTCTCAGATCCCTTACCTCTTTGGGGTCATGCCAGACCAGGAGGAAAAGTGCACACCCATTGTGCTTTTTGCACACCAAAAGGCACAATGAACTGTAAGCACTGGGGAGGGAGGAGCAGATGAGGGACAGATTAACTCTGCTTGGCGGGAAGGACAAGTAGAGGCTAGGCCCCATATCAGGGTGGCTTCCTGGAGGAAGAGCACAGCTAGAGATGAAGCCGGGAAGGACAGGGACAAAGGCAGGAGGCTGAACAGCTCCAGCTGGGCTTGAGCCCCCTGACCAGTGGTCTGGAAGACAGCATGATTGGAGGAGGAGCGGCCTAGCCTGGATGTCCGGGATCGTGGGATCTAGTTAGTTAAATGCCCTTCACAGTACCTGTGGCAGCTGCACAAGGATGGTTGATTCCTGTCATAACTGAGGCCTTACGAACCCTGGAAAAGTATCATTGTTAGAAGGAGGGCTAGGACCTAACTGTGGCGAACCTTTCATGCAGGCTGGGGGCTTCGTGCTCCAGTCTTTAGGAAGCAAAGGCCTAGTTCCCAGTTCCATAGCAAAAGACAGACTGAGTTCTATTTTAGAAGCATCGCGATGGGATTGCATAAAGATAGTATATTGATTACATGCCCAAATCTCTAAGAATGACATTAATTGCTTGCTTATGAATTACTCTTCAATAGCAATATAAAGTAAGAAGGGATGTCTTTTGCAAACCAAAACTGTGCAGCACCCCCTCAAAAACAAAACAAACAAACGAACAAAAACCCCACTAACTCCCACTCCCCCTAACCTGTGGCAGCTACACTGGCTGAAAGACGGAGGAGCCCAGGACTGACTACAGACTCGGTAAGGCCCAGCACAATATGGAATATGGGGTCCCTTATCACAACCATTAGGAAATTCAACATGGCAAAAGCCTCAAATGCCCACATAGTCAGCCCAGGACAGGGGAAAGCCTCACCTCAGTTCTGCAAGGGAATGTCTTGGAGAGGCAAGGAGGCTCAGGGGTGGGAATTTTACAAGTATGTGTGAGGGAGGGCTGAACTTCTACAGATGAGCCCTGTGCTGCTCTTTCCTGACCTCTGCTTGTGCCAAGCAAAGACATCTGTCCCTACGTATGAGAAAGGATAGACTTGTGAGGGACAGACAGGACACTGAGGGTGGCTGAAAAGACCCAGGAAAAGAAGTCAGAAGCTGTGATGATTCCTAACCTGCTCTAATGATTACATGACAGCAGGCTGCAGTAAACAGACAGATCCTGTCGCTCAGCTAGGCTAACAGGCAAGTGCAAATACAAAGTAGAGTACAAATCCAAACACTGCTAAATATTCAAGGGAAACCAGATCTGTGTAAGAAAGATGGCAGACTCAGACTGAAGCAAAGACGGCACAGGGAAATGGGTGCCATTTCCGTGGACCGACTGGTTTAGTATCATAATCCTTAATAATTCTTAAATTTATTATTTTTTTTGAGACAGTGTCTTACCCTAGCCCGGGCTGACCTGGAATTCACTCTGTAGTCCAAGGCTGACCTCGAACTCACAGTGATCCTCCTATATCTCCTCCCAAGTGCTGGGATTAAGGCCACCATATCTGGTTTGTTCTTAAATATTAACACGCATATGAATCCCTCTGAGGACTAACTAAAACCACCGATCCTGAGTTCTTCTGTCAGAATTTGCCTAGCTGAATAGGACTGAATGGGAGTCCATCCCTCACGTTTCTAACAAGTTCCCAACTGATGCTAATCCTATTGGTCCAGAAACTCCTCTTTGGCAAGGATGTATTTAGATGCAATAAACCAGAGTTGGGCATGAACTGGAGGGAAATGATAGGTCTTTGGAAGGCTTGAGGCAGAGAAAGTGATGAGGGCCATATAGGCAGTGGCTGCCTCCCTCCTGTCAGTGACCATGTGCCCATGCTAATACTGCTTGCTTGGGAACAAGAGCCCTGGATGGAGACAGCAGCTGGAAGGACAGCTCACAGAGCACTAGTACAGATTACTCTGGAAAACATGAACCCTGAGCAGGAAATTTCAGCAGCATGGTGTGACCTGTCAAGGGCCAGGAGTGCAAGGTTACTAAACATGTAAAAATCAATGTAGGGCTGGAGTGCTGGCTCATTAGTTAAAGATACTTATTTGCAAAGCCTGCCAGCCAGCCCAGGTTCCACTTCCCACATAAAGCCAGGTGCAAAGTGGCATTTGTTTGCAGAGGCAAGAGACCCTGGTGTACCTATGCATGCATATATATGTAGGCTATAGATACAGATGTAGATATATATATATATGTATATACATACACATAGACAAATAAACAAAAATTTAAAGATATCATTAGGCCAGGCGTGATGGCACATGCCTTTAATCCCAGCACTTGGTAGGCAGAGGTAGGAGAATCGCTGTGAGTTTGAGGCCAGCCTGAGACTACATAGTGAATTTCGGGTCAGCCTGGACTAGAGCAAGACCCTACCTGGAAAAAAAATTTTTTTAAAAAGATATTATTACAAAAATTAAATGACAACCCAAAAAGTGGTAGGGGGAGGATTTATGATCATATATCTGATAAAGTTCCAGTGCCTGGGGTATATAAATTGCTCTTACAGATCAACAGAAAGACAACCCAATAGACAACACATTTGAACAGGCATTTCTCCAAAAGAGAAGTAACCGACCAGTCAGCACATAGAAATATGCTCAACAGGGCTGGAGAGATGGCTCAGCGGTTGAGGCACTTGCCTCCAGTGCCTAAGGTCCCAGGTTCAATTCCCCAGGACCCACATAAGCCAGACCCACAAGGTGGTGACCCTGGTGCTCATTCTCTCTCTCTCTCTCTCTCTCTCTCTCTCTCTCTCCTCTCTCTGCTTGAAAATGAATAAATAAAATATTTTAAAAAAAGAAAAGAAACATGCTCAACAGCACTAGTCCCAATGGAAATGAAAATTCAACCCACAATGAGTGATCTCTTCTTGCCCTCTATAACTGAGCAGGAAGAGGGTGGGACCTGGTGAGGGTCTGGAGCAATGGAACCCTTGGTGGAAATGGAAAATAGTATAGCCGCTTTGGAAGTCTGGCAATTCTTCAAAAAGTTAAATGAAATCACTGATTTATGAGAAAATTCAACTTATAGGAATGTACCAAGATAGCTGAACATTATTCACACAAAAACTTGCATGTATGGGACTACTTACGGCGATGTTATTCAAAACAGCCCAAAGTGGAAAGAATGTAAATGTCCATCAGCTGTCGGATGGATAAGTAAAAGGTGGTCTGTCTACCCAACAGAACAACATCCAGCCAGAAACAGGGATGAAGGGCTGATTGGTGCCACTGTCCCGATGAACCTCAAGGATATTTTGCCATGAGAAAGAAATCACAGGGGAAAGCCACGTAAGGTTGGTTTGGTTGCATTTAGAAGAAAATCAGGGGAGAGGGAGGAAGGATGGGAGTGACTGCTGATGGATAATCTCAATTGTCCACTTGATTGGATCTGGCATCAACTAAGAGAGAAGGCTCTGGAATTTTCAGGAAGGATTAGCCGAAGGGAGAAGACCCTCCTCCAGCCTGGGTGGCACATACTGGTGGGCAGCAAAATCCAGTGTTGCTCACTCACCTTTGCTTCCTGCTGGTGACTTCCTCTCTCTCTGCCACCACCGTGGTCGCAGATATCCTTCCTTGATGACATCACACTTCCACTTCTGTGGCCTTTAAAGTGGACTGAAGAGCAGCAGCCCTCAAGGAACCCTCCAGGCCTGCGTATCAGCCTCTCCAGCACGCAGATGCTATTGTTGGGCAACCCAGCCCCTCGTGTGTAAGCGAAACTACTAAGTCCCTGCTCGCCATATGTATTCATTCTGTCAGTTCTGTTCCTCTAGAAAACCTAATGCAAGTTTCTCTCAGGGATGATGGAATGTTCTGGAACTAGACAATAGTGATGGCTGCTCAACGTCACAAGTACACTAAGACCACATGATTTTACACGTTAAAAGGGTGTGTGAATTACATATCAATTAAGGAATTGACAAGTCCTGCGGCACTTGGACCATGTAATTAATAGCTGTGTGCAGGCTGAAGGAGTGGCTTGGCGGTTAAGGCGCTTGCCTGCAACGCAGAAGGACCTGAGTTCGATTCCCCAGTGCCCATGTAAAACCAGATACACAAGAGGGCGCGTGTGTCTGGAGTTCATTTACAGTGGCTGGAGGCCCTGGTGGACCCCATTCTCTCTGTCTCTGCCTCTGTCTCTCTCTCTCTCTTTAAATAAATAAATAAATAAAATATTTTTAAAATAGCTGTGTGCTTTCTTAGGTCACTGGGATCGGATAGCTCCTGCCCTGTGTTATAACCTCACTTGAGAACTTGGATTAATTAATTAACCAAGTCTTTACTGTGTGGTTTGTTCCCACTCATCTCTTACATTATTAGCCAAAAAAAATCCAGAGAAAATGAAAACAAAAAAAAATGATGTTGAAAAGAAAAAAATCAGCTCACAGATGCTGACCAGCAGAATGCAAAGAGATGAAAGAGAGAAAATGGACAAGATGTTGTTCAGAGGCAAGGAAAATTCCCAGAACCCACACAAGACCAATAAATAAGATAGAAAGACAAGTTGAAAAATTCCAGCATCTGTCTAATATAAACACTGGAAGAACAAAACAGGGAAAGAAACACTTGAAAGAACAATGAAAAGGAAACTTCACAGCAGTGATCAAGTAGAGCCAGGTGCAGACACAATGAGAGTAAAAATCTCCCTCCAAAGCATTGCGATTTCAGAATACAAAGAATAGAGATGTTAACACTTAAGGCTTCCAAAAGAGAAAAACCCAGATTACCCACAGAGGAATGAGGATTAAGTTGATCTCCAATTCCTCACCAACAACACCATTTACAAGGAAGCCAAGGACAGATAGCTTTGAAAGCAGATAAGAATATGATTATAGATGCAGACAGTCTTGAATCTTTAAATTAGAAGGCAGATTATAGGCATGTTTAGAAATATCAGGATTTGGGAAGTTATGATAAACAGTCCTACCTGCAAAATTAATCAGACATTCTACTGAAAACAGGAAACAACTCCAGGAGAGGAAGTTGGGAATTTAGCAGGGAGAAATACAGATTAAAAAGAATGCATTTTAATGAGTTATATCTCAATATTATTTACTGAGAAAAATAGAGGAAGAGAGTTGGGGAAAGGGCAAGAAAAGAGAGGGAAGAGAAGTCACAGATACTATAATGAGGGGGAAAAAAGAAAAGAGATACTTTTCATAAGGTGATTTTTTTCAACTTGATAAAAGAAAATTTCTAAAACCCTAGGGCAATGGTCATACTTATTGGTGAAACATTAGAATATCACTTTTAAAAATATTTATCTATGAGAGAGAAAGAGAGAGAGAGAGAATGGGCATGCCAGCACCTCCTGCCACTGCAAATGAACTCCAGATGCATGCACCACTTTGTGCATCTGGCTTTACATGGGTACCTGGGAAATCAAAACCAGGCCATCAGACTTTGTAAGCAGCACCTTTGACCTCTGAACCATCTCTCCAACCCATAATTAGAATGTTTCTATTAGGTCATTACAATCAGGATCAAACAACAAAACCTGTCATCACCTGGAGATCCTGCAACTTATGTTATTTTATATATATAATAAATGTGTGTATGTGTATATAAATTTTATATGTACATTTTTTATTGTGAAATGAAATGATCCACTTTTAATGCCATGTTATACCTTGGTATGGTGATGGGTATAAATATGGAGACAAAATTTAAGATAGCCATACAATTAAAAGAAATAGGGGGCTGGAGAGATGGCTCAGTGCTTAAGGCAAAGCCTAACAACCCAGGTTCGTTTCTCCGGTGCCCATGTAAAGCCAGATGCACAAAGTGGCGCATGCATCTGGAGTTTATTTGTAGTGGCTAGAGGCCCTGGTGCACCCATCCTCTCTCTTTCTCCCTCTCTGTCTCTCCTCTCTCTCTTTTTCTGATTGCAAATAAATAAAATATTTTTTAAAAAATAGGGGCTAAGGAGATGGCTCAGTAGCAAAAGCACTCAGCACTCAAGCTGGAGGACCTGAGTTCAATCCCCAGACCTGGCAGCTGTGGAGGGTGTCTGTAATCCCAGCATCTGATGACTAGATGGGAGGCAGAGACCAGAGAATTCCCAGAAATTTGTGGCAAATACAGCGAAGCACAGCTGAACCAGAAAACCAGAGCCGAAGCCCTGCCTCAAACGAGGTGGACAGGTGACTGTCTCTGATCTCCACATGCATGATATGGCACATGCACTCACACAAATACACTCATGCAAATAATAACATAATAAAAAGAAAAGAAGCAATAGAAATATTGGCCAGGATAGAACTGTCAAGATTTTTAAATGATGCAACACTGTATAAAAACAAAGAATCAACTGAGGATCTGAAATTTCAACAAAGTGGCAATATTTCAGATATATAGCTGTGAGTGTTGATTTTTATTGCCAATTTTGTTGGATTAAGAAATGCCTAGAAGGGCTGGAGTGATGGCTCAGCAGTTAAGGTGTTTGCCTGCAAAGCCTAACCACCTGAGTTCAATTCCTCAGTACCTACATAAAGCCAGATGGCACATGCATCTGGAGTTCATTTGCAGTGGCTGGAGATGAGGATGCTCCCATTCCCCTCCCCCTTTTCTCATTCTGCTTGCAAATAAGTAAATAAAAATAAAGAAATACCTAGAAGTCAGATGTGGGGGTGCGGTCTTTAATCCCAGCACTCAGGAGGCTGAGGTAGAAGATGGCTATGAGTTCGAGGTTAGCCTGAGACTACATAGTGAATTCCAGGTCAGCCTGGGCTAGAGTGAGACCCTACCTCAAAAAAAAAAAAAAAAAGAAAAAGAAAAAGAAAAGAAAAGAAACAGGTCTGGAGAGATTTCTCAGTGGTTAAGGCTCTTGCCTGTAGAACCTAACAACCCAGGTTTGATTTCCCTGCACCCATGTAAATAGCCAGATGCACAAAGTGGTGCAAGTATCTTCTGGAGTTCGTTTGCAATGGCTGGAAGCCCTGGAGTACCCATTCATATTCTCTCTCTCTCTCTCTCTCTCTCTCTCTCTCTCTCTCTCTCTCTCTCTCTCATACTCTCCTTGGAAATAAATAAAATATTTTAAAATAAATAAGTTGTTGAGGGAGCAGTAACATAAATTTTTTTTAAATCAGAAGAAAGAAAATAGGTTTAGTCAGCAGCCAAAAAGATGTTTAATATCATTAGAAATTAAATAAAGATAAAACAATAAGAAAATATGTTCATTCCTCAAGCAGATAAAATTTTAGTTGGATAATATCAAATCCAGCAACATCATAGGGAAATGACTAACCTAACCCCTGGTGGGTGTGCAAGGACACATTTGTACAGTCTTTTTGAAAAGCATTTGGCAGAAACTCTTGTTATTTTCAGTGTTTACAGTGTTGTTAAGTAGCATTAGTTAAATAATGGAAAATTCCAATGTCTATCACTAGAGAAGGGAAATATAAATTATGGTGTATCATTGTTCAGAACACAATGGTGCAGGTGAAAACAATGAGGTGAGCCTACACTTCCCATATGAGAAGCCCTCCAAGACTTCCTGCTAAGAAACACTGCAACACTAATGTCTACGCTGAGCCATAGGATTGTGCACATTGATCCGCTCTGCAATTAGGTCTGCAGCAGAAGGAATGCTGAAGGAAGACTTGGGCTTTATTTGTATTGTTTGATTTTTTTTTTATCCAACAAGAATGTATTCAAGAATAAGGTGAATGTTTGCACACTGTTCATAGCAGCATTAGTCATGAGAACTAAAAAACAGAAACAGCCCAAGTGTCCATTCACAGATTGTACACACACATGCACGCACGCACACTCACATGCACACACACGCATGCACACACACAAACACGCATGCACACACACGCATGCACATGCACACATGCGTGCGCACACGCACACGCACACACACTGGAAAAATATTCAGCCACAAAACGGAATGAAGTACTGATTCATGCTACAACGTGGATGAATCTAAAAGACATTATGCTAATAAATAAGCCAGACTCAAAAGGGCAAACACCGTATGATCCCATTTATGAGGCCCCCAGAGAAGTGAAGTTCATAGAGACGGAAAGGAGAATGGTGGTTGGTGGTCACGGGCTGGGTGAGCGCAGGGGAAGGATGGGGAAGGATGGGAATTAGTTTAATGGCAGCGAGCCAATCTGAGATGCTAA
>PVHP010005818.1:0-63392 GCA_004024765.1 Zapus hudsonius
TTGCAGTTAGAATAAGTTAAGCTTTGATCTGCTTCTTATCTTGTGGCCTGCCTAGGGGCTTTGGAGTTTTCAGGATTGCTAAGATTTACAGGGGCCCCGGAATTTGCCTCGACTTCCTTTGGAAGGAGACTGTCCCAGAACCTGCCAGACTCAGCAGAAACCTTACTTCCTCCATGCCTCATTAGCAGAGTACCACAGTGTTTAACTGCATGAATAATAGTTCCAAAGAAGACAAATCAAGTACATGAAGATTTGCTCATGAAGGGAGAAATCAATCAATTACTATTTACATTCTTTCCTTAGAACTTTGATATTGCTTCACAGTAGAAGTTAGTGCTTCAAAGGACACTCAGTGCTTGTTTTCCAGAAGACTTATGTGGTTTTTTCCTTTGACCTTTGGAACCTATTTCATCCCATCTTTTCATCTGTGAAAAAAGAAATCCCAAATGGGCTCTGCATAACTTACTGGAAGATGAGAAGTTGAGTGGACTCCATCATTTCCTGTGATCCTTTCCTCAAAACCTAGAGGATATAGGCTGCTTTTTGGTAGAAGGAAAGTGATTCAGCCACTTTGTCACAAGAAAGGATCACGGACTATGCTAGTTTCCATGGAGAATTATCATTTAAAATGTGATAACTTAACATTCCACCTTACCCTTGAAGCAAGAGTATAAGATTGTTGAATATCCACTTAAGTTGTATTGCTATTTCAGAATGTAGGGTTTTTTTTTATTGAATGTGGGACTATTGTGAAGGAATGTTAACATGTGTTATATTGTGTGTGTGTGTGTGTGTGTGTGTGTGTGTGTGTGTGTGTGTGTGTGTGTGTGACTATCTGTGGTTTTAAAAGCAATTTCCATTCAGGCGACTCAGGGTACATACAAATGAAACAAGGTTGTGACAAGAAGGAAAGTAGACATGGCAGTGAGGACCATGATACAGCAAGATAGTCAAGGTGTAGAACTAGTATATCTAAAACACACATTGAGGTAACAGGACTGTTTTGTACTGGTTGAGTAATTGGTCCTTATCTTGATTGCCTGCTTGCAAAATACATTAAACAACACTTCCGACTGTCCATAGAGATTTTGACCATATTCCTCTCCCGTTACCTTCCCTTGTTTCCTTCTCCCATTCTATTTCCACTGAATACGCTCTTCTTTTCAATTAGTCCTTCTTCCATTATGATGTCCTTTCCTCTTCCCCATCACTCATTGTGCACTATTAATATTCCCCACATCGTGCAGGTTTTGTGCAGGTAACAACAGTCACTGTGAGGTCATCAATTCAATGTCTACTTCTTGTCCACAAGACAGACTTCCAAAGCACCCCTCCCCATCTTTGGCTGTCACATTCTTTCCATCCTCTCTTCTGCAATGTTCCCTGAGTCTTGGAGGGCATGATAGTGAAGTGTCATCTACTGCTGAGTACTCCATGGTCACATGTTCTCAGCACTTGGTCAAGTTTTGAATCCCCACAGCAGTCACCTCTGTATGTGAAAAGAAGCTTCTCTGACCGAAGTGAGAGCATCACTTTTCTATGAGCGTGAAGAGATAAATATTCAGAGGGAGACTTGATGAGGACAATGTATTCATTTAACTAAACAGTAGTAGCTCCCCCAGGGCTTATGACCTTCCAAATAAATCATAGATATTTCACTTGCATGCCCGTTCTGGGTTGCTTCACCTGAAGAGGTGTGGAAACAGTTAGTGATTTCATAGGTTCCCTTGAGGAGCCAGATTCAGAATTCATGGAGAGTAAATTCTTATGGCAAAGCACACTGAGGAGCAGCCATGCAGAGAAACAGCTACAGAAACCTGCATGAGCCCCCTTAAGCCTGTTGCTAAACTCTAAGCCAGGGATTAATAGGTTGACACAATGAGGCCAGGGAAGCTAGAAAGAAAGAAAGAAAGAAAGAAAGAAAGAAAGAAAGAAAGAAAGAAAGAAAGAAAGAAAGAAAGAAAGAAAGAAAGAAAGAAAGAAAGAAAGAAAGAAAGAAAGAAAGAAAGAAAGAAAGAAAGAAAGAAAGAAAGAAAGAGAAGGAAGAATAGGAAGGAAGGAAGGAAGAATAGGAAGGAAGGAAGGAAGAAAGGAAGGAAGGAAGGAAGGAAGGAAGAAAAAAAGAAGAAGCTGATAAATTTCAGAAACTTGTATTATTCTGGAAGGCTTTCAAATTCCAAATACCTTGAGTAGGAAAACTTCATGAAAAAGACCATTAGAAAAGCAAGTAAACACAAATGGCAAATATCAGGAATAAAAAGTGGCTATTGCTCTAGATCCTACCAACACTGAAAGAATAATGAGGGAATATGTCTGAAGTGATGCCAAAGCATTTGACAACTCAGGTTAATAGACAGGTTCCTTCAATGACACCAATTTCCATATCTGACACAAGATGAAGTAGAAATCTCAATGGGACTCATTGAATTTTTGCTTTTGGCTTGGTCCTGTCAGTCTTCCTGGATTTGGCTAAGGTGACAGGGTTGCTTTCTCTCATGGAGTTCAAGGTAAAGATCACAGAAGCCAGTGCTGAAGAAGTACACAAAGAGACATGGACAAGAGCCCAGGTAAAGGGCGCAGAATTGATAGTATAAGAAAGACCACTGAGAAAAAGATTCACTGGAGAAACAAAATCTTGAGGAAAGTGGGGCTGAGGAATATCCTTCATGGAGAGTAAAACCCGGACTGTGCAGTAGCTTCCAAGGAAGCCTTTAGGTAGAAATTCACTTCAGATTAGAGATAATTTGTATAATGGAGAAATGGTTGATAATGATAGGGTTTTGGGGCAAAGTAAAGGGGTTGGTTTGGAGAAAGAAGGTATTCCATTTCTTTTATTTTTCTTTTTACTTTGTTTTTTTTTTCTGTCACAAAATTGAAGAAGTAGAAATGAGAAAATAAGGTGAGTTTTTTTCATTAGAAAAAAGGAAACCAACAGAGTTTTCAGTTAAAAAAAAGAAAAAAAAACAGCGACAACATCATCAACAACAACAACAAATCAACCACATGAACAACAACAAAAAAGGCTAATTGAGAATATTCTGTTTCTTTAGGTTAACTATTTATTAATTAAATTTCAGTTTTGGTTAAGTGCTCACAAAAATGTTTTTAGTTAAAGATTTAAGTCTTTTTAAATAAAATTGTCTCTATGTAGGATAACTATTAGGAATTTAAGGAAGGTGGGAATTATTAGACTACTGGCTAATTCAAAATTTGTATTTTCCTACATATACATTGACCTCAATTAGCTGAGATGGGTTTGGAGCTAATGGAGTTATCATAAAATTCTAGGGAAGCCTGCATTCTGAGTGGATTTTTGTACATCACTAAAGTGATTTGTTATAAAGTCTAGATTAAGGCATTAAAAATAGGCCTGATACTGGCTGCTGAGAGACTCAAAATTTCTCCAAGTGCTGAGAAGAGACAGCACTAAATGAGACATCTCCATCACATATTTCAATGGCTCAGAATAGTTGGTAGAAAGAATATATGAGCCCAAGGATGGGGAGGAGTGCTTTGGAATGCTATTTTCCAGACACAAAGTGACCATTGTATTCATGACCGTATTGATGACTCACAGAGGGTGCTGCTGATCAGTGCACAAGATCTATCAAGAATGATGGAGGGGGTCAAAAATTTAAAAAGACATTAAAATAGAAAAAGGGATAGTAGGGAAAATAGGGGGCTCAGTGGCGGGGGGAGATGGTGAAAGAGGACAAAAGAGGATTGTGGGAAGAGATTATGTAAAGTATTTACATGAATTTTTAAAAAAATATTTATTCATTTTTCAAGCAGAGAGAGAGAGAGAGAGAGAGAGAGAGAGAGAAAGAGAGAGAGGGAGGGAGAGAGAGCCAGGACCACCACCTTGTGGGTCTGGCTTATGTGGATCCTGGGGAATTGAACCAGGTGCCTCAGGCACTGGAGGCAAGTGCCCTAACCACTTAGCAATCTCTCCAGCTCCTGAAAATTTTTTTTGTTTTGTTTTAAATGGGCCTGAGGTATAAAAGGTCTTAATAAAAGTACAGAGGACTCTTAAGATTATCGTATGTTTTCTCTTTGGAATCAACAATTCTGGGTTATCTTCCTGTGCCATTGTTTAAAGAATGTTCAACACATGTCATTTATTTTTACAACAATTAATATTGTTGTCATTAAAATATTATTTTGCCATTAAAGTGTTCAGCCTTGTTTACAGTTCCATGAACAGTGAGTAATCATAGCAAATATCTCTCAGTCTCACAGTTTACTATAAATGTGTGTATTTCTCTTAAAGATTAAGCCCAATATTTCATTAAATATCTTCAGTAAAGAGGCATGACAGTTCAACTATTACCTAGCTTTCTCTTCATTCATATTAATTATGTGGCTGGAGCTATATCTTTCTAATATTCTCCAACAATAAATTTGGTTGAATCATATTAGACTGAATTTTTACAGGTCATAAGTTTTATATGTTCAGTTTCAACCCGTTCAACCTAATACCTCACTTTTTTTTTATTTCTATAACTTTTAAAATACTAAAATTCAATGTAGAGTTTTGTTGTGGCTGAGTGAAGGGTGAAAGTCTGCTAATGCCCCAAATAATTTTAAACTTTACACTGTTTATAATGGTTTTATTACACCAATGCTTATGAAAGAAAGTAACAAATGACTCTGTCAAGAGATATTTCATCCTCAGGTCCTCTCTATCATGTTCACACATAGCTTATTTCCTTTTAATTCTAGTGAGTTTTCCCTCCTATCCCTTACTCCATTTTATTTCTTCCATACTAACTTCAATTTAAAACTTGAAATGCCAAGTCAGCTTGCAAACTTAATGAAAATTCTGCTAGTATCTCATTATACTGTAGATAAAAGTTTTATAGCCTTAGAGGCAGACATTAGTATTACAAGCAGTTTCTGTTGCCCAGGTTTGCACATTGGATGGTATGTTTAGCTGAACATTTAATTCCCATGAGTAGTGAAATAGAACAGAAG
Source organism: Zapus hudsonius (assembly GCA_004024765.1). Classification (NCBI taxonomy): domain Eukaryota; kingdom Metazoa; phylum Chordata; class Mammalia; order Rodentia; family Dipodidae; genus Zapus; species Zapus hudsonius. The sequence goes on from PVHP010005818.1 coordinate 4,975, forward strand.
AGCTGTAGCCAGCATAGTTCTGCAGCTCAACCCTCCAGCCTGGCAAAGAGAGGAAATTATCATTGCAGGTTCTGTGCATGGGCCTTAGAATTATATAAAGTAGATTAACATAAGAAATACTTCATGTTATATTTGATACTTTTATGTTTAAATGAACATTCCAGGAAACAGGATTATTTTTTACATCCTTTTTTTGCATGCTCGTGTGTGTGTGTGTGTGTGTGTGTGTGTGTGTGTGTGTGTGTGTGGTGTTGTTTTTATTGAATGTGTGTGGTGAGGAAAGTATGGTATGTGTGGTGTATGCACATGTGTGTGCAGTTAAACACACCCCATGAGCATACATGCAGAGCCCAGAGAATGGCAGATGCCTTTTTCTTATAGCTCATCCTTGTATTTCCTTGAGGCAGGGTTTCTCTCTCTCAACATGGACCTGTTGCCTGTCAATGAGCCCAAGTGATTCTGCACAGACTGAGGTTAGATGGGCATGGCCATGCCCAGTTTTCCATATGAGTTCTTGGGAGTTGAAGTTGATGGTCTCCAGGCAGAGAGGCTTAAGCAGCATGTGCACTTTGAGCTATCTCCCCAGCTCCCACTTTTTTGTTTTTAAACATTGATGATTTGTGTAGAATAGGCTAGATGGAGAAGAGGTTTCCTTCCTAATCACAGTGAAATGTGGAGAAATGAATAGGAAATTAATAGCGGGGGGATACTAAAGGATAAATATGATTTTCCTGGGTTTTTTTCAGTTCTATTTTACTGTCCACTACAAGTCTTTAGGGATTAGAATGCTCTCGCTCTCTCATAGGGAAGTAATTTTTCTCTTCGGAAATGCTATTTATGACATGTTTAGGAAAATACGGGGAACTTAGAAACCTTTTCTGCATCTGCCATTTCTTGAGTGTCTCCAGCACAAAAGGTACTAATATACCACTGTGACCCATTTTTGGTGGCATATTCTGAGTCCCTTCAGATGGCATGCCCAAGTTTTCTGTTCAAGGTTAGCAGAAGGCGGACACCAAAGTGTAGGCTGGCACAAGTTGCTGTCTGAAGATTTGGTGGAAAATCCCAGTTACATGTTCATTCTTGATTTGGGCAGAATTCAGTTTCCCGTGGCTGTATGACTGAAGTTATTGACTCTCTGCTGTCAGTCAAGGTCACTGAGCATGGAGAGGCTATTCACATTCCGTAATACATGACCCATACATCTTCAAGCCAGAAACCAAACAGTGCATCCTTTTTGTGCTGCTAATCTTGGGCTACTTCTGCCGACGACCTTCTTCTTTCTTCTAACAAAACAAAGCTTAATGAGAAACATGAACCTGCTGAAAGCCCCTACAATACATTCCAAAGTCCACACTACCTTCGTTAAGTTTATGGTTCTCAAGTGAGTCTGGCTTTGTTTGCTCTGCTACTGTATAAATTTGTAGTTGAAATGCAGCTAATCCAAAGTAGGAATGCTTAAGGATGTGAGAATCTCATACATTGGTATTTTCTAAAGAAGTAGATGTTCTTCTACATCCTCAATTTTCTAGACCAGTCTTTGGATGACTCAGGTCAAGTCCTGTGAAAAACTATGACTATTATTTCTCATTTAATTGTATTACATGTTTTTCTGACATCTTTCAAGTAAGTCCTAGGCACGTTATATAATGATTCTGTTCTCTTAATACAAACTGTTCCATCTGTATTGACTTTGTAGTTATGACTCAAACTTTCAGGCATCCTTTATTCCAACTATGTCAGGGAGTACTTGGCTTTCCTTTTGCTTATTTTCAGCCTAGTGATGACTTATGAATATTCAGTTGTACTATCCACTTTTATTTTCTTCTTGTAGTATATTTCTCTGACAGATTATTATTTTTTATAATGAGCAAAATACCAGTTTGAGTTAAGCTATGTTTCCTCAATAATCTTGTTGAGGGTTTAATATATGCTATTCCTCTAAATTGAAAACATCTATTTTAAAGGATTCAGAGGTAACAACAAAATTTTTTATCACTTGCTTTTGTATAGGTTGATATAAATCATGTTTACATTTTTCTTTTTATTTTTTAAGAAGGAAGAATTTATGTTTTTAAAATTCCCCACATATATAATTCGATCATCTGGATATTATACAAAAAAAATCTGCAAAGCTTGGCAGTCGAGCACTACTTTCCATATCCAATATATTAGCGATCTCCCTGAATTAGTCCTGTTTACAGATCTGTCTTTCTGAGACAAATCTGACTGAAATGCTGAAATGAAACATTTTCTGGGGAATAACTTTCTGGGCTTAAAGGTATCTGTGAACTATGCTTAGTTCATTACAGTATTTTAAGTGTTTGAGCATTAGGGAATTGATTGTAAAACCTCAAAGTCAAGTAGTAAAACTCTCCCCCCCCCAGGCATCCACATTAATGGCAGTACATCTGCAAGTGATTTATGTCATCTCATCTGCCTTACATGTATATCTCTTTGGAAATGCATGAATACATAAATTAAATAAACTTTAAAATTCATTTGTAGTATCATTGACCTAGCACTGGGGAAGGTTTTCATTTCCAGATAAAAGCTATTTTGGGATTCTCACTGTTTTGTTCTTCACTAATGTATTTATTTCTTCTTTCCTACGTTTCCATTCTTCTACCTGGATCACCTTATGCCTTAGTTTCTTAGGGATGAGGGGGATGTGTGAGGATGGAAAGTAGGTAAAAGATCCAGAAATAATTTCCTTTTGCTACTTGTGAACAATAAAGTTTATGAGGCTCAAAAAATTTATGTAACAACTTCAATTTCCAAGAAGCCAACTGATTACATCCCATTGATTTTCCTAAGAATGAGCAACTCATTATCTTTTTCTATAATCATTCTCTGGAAAGTCTTGCTTTCGTTTATTCTCTTCCTTTCATTCTTTTGCTTTCATTTTCTTCTCGAGAAACTAACAAGGCTCCATTCTGCTTATTTAATTCAGGTCATAATTGGAGAAGTGATGATCATCTCCAACAGGGAATGTGATGCCCAGGAGAAGCTGAGCACATAAAAGGAGGCTGACATCATTTTCCAGCTTTTCTGAGTCAGGTCTCTTGGTCCTCTTTTATTTCTTTGCCTGAAATACAAATTTCCCGGAGCCAGACACACCCATACTCCAACACAAGTACAAAAACAAAATTGAAAGCCAATCAAATTAAACGTTTTATTGCCTACCACTTTGATTGGTCCTGCCCCTCTCTTTTCCACCTCTCCTAGCCCTATTGGAGCCATCAAAAGCTTTCTCTGGAGTTAGGGGAATAGCTTCATGGTAGAGCATTTGCCTAGCATGCTGAAGGCCCTGGTTCAATCTCTAGAACTGTTAAGAAAAATAAGACTGTATTTAATGGGGAAAAAGAGACATGATATACAAAGGGGCTTTCTCATATAGATACCAGTTCAGCTAGGCACCTTCTCTTGTGGAATTCTCTTGACACTGCTTGGTATTATCAGAGTTGGTTGTGATGTTGCCCTTGACTTTATTGAGAGAGGGACATGCAGAGATAGGATCCCCTAGCTGCCTCTTGCTGCCTTTGGGCCTGTTTTCTTTTCTCACACAAGATTAAGGAGTAGGCTTACAGGAGAGATTGTATGTTCTGGCAAGCCTGTGGCTGAACTTGGCAGGAGTATTAAAATATCTTTATTAGAAGCCATGAATCAAGTTTCATTTCAAAATGCATAACCTTCCAAATCTGGCTGCTCTCTTTTGTCAACCTCACAGAACTGTGTGGTTTTCAAATCCAAGTTTATTTTAAGGTGCAAGGATCCAACTATCACGGTAAATCTTTTTCTAGAAGCAGATGAGGGAAGTTTTCATTTAAGTCAAAACACATCAATCTAACACATCAAAATTTGTTTACAAAAGTTTCAGAAAGAATGGACACGATTTTTTACTCTTTATATGGACAGGGCCATGTTGGAGATTGAACTCAGAGCCTATAGACCAAGAAGGCGAGTGTTCTATTACTGAGTGACACTCACAGCCCTAATACAAAGAATTTTGTCAATCGAAAAAGTTAGACTATACTTGAACTGTAATGGATTTGGAAAAGTACCCATCTTTTCTTTGAGCTTGGTGAAAATACATTGGCCTTGTTTTGTGTTAAAGATGCACGTGGAGATACTTATATGGGACATTCTTATAGTACTCTCTTAGAGCTTAGAGTCAAAGTTTGAAACTGTTGGTTCAAAATTGCCTCCAAATCTAGAAAAGTAGCCCGAGGACATCTAAAATCTCAGAGTTCTACAAGACCAAGCTTGCTTTTTGGTATGGTCCAGGTATCAAGAAATGTTATGAACAAGGAGGAGCTTTTTCGGTTCTTGTGAGAGAAGTCTCATCTTGCATTTCAAGCTTGGGCTGTGGCCTGAAGGCGCCCGATGGGGGAAACCTGATCTACAACCAACTAGCAGAGAGAATAGCCCAAAGCCAGGCTCCCTATCAAACACCAGACCACAGAGATTAATGAAGGGAATTTAGCATTTTTTAAGGATGGCTTTGCCATGTACTAACATTCAGGATGAATTAGAACAAAATTCTGGTTCGATTCTGATCAAACAAGTGCAGTTTAGTGACACTTTTGGAAGACTAAGTATACAGATCACCATCAATGTTTGTTAGAACCATGGATACTAATGCCTTATAGACCTATTGCTTTTCAGAAAGCAAAACTATTCTATTTCATTGGGCATAAAAATATCTTTGGTAAGTTGAAGGCATTAGGTCTACACAAAATGCTGCTTTTAACATTGTACATAGTTATTGCAGACAGCAATCCCATGTTAAAATACAGAAGGAAAAGCATTAACTATTCCCACTCCTATCTGATTCTGTGCTCCTTGAGTAGTTGATCCATGTATTTAGTGGAGTAAATGATTAATGTATATTATGTTCCTTTCAGTCTCAGATTATCCAGGAATGTATTTGTTTTTAGTTGTATAAAGCAGCTGACAGAAAGCACAAGTTAAATCCTATTATGTTTGCAGAGTCTATCTCTTGAACTTAATTGCTCACAGGCACCGTGCCAGAGCACAGCCCTATTGTTTTGAGAGAGCAAATTAGGACTTGGAACACCTTAGCTTTAACATTCTGCAAATGTTCTTCCAGCCATTACACACTGTGTGCACTTTTATGTATCAAGCTTTAAAATGTAAACTTGATTGAATGACTCAGAAAACAACTTGCCATCATCTCCTCCCAGTTGCTATCCATTGAGGACTTTATGACAACATGGAAGTGTATCCTTCTCTTCATAAATACCTTCCCCCGAAAAATCAAGCAGAGATGAAGCAAACTCTCAGGGATCAGGGAGGTGTTTGATTGTGTTGTATTGAAAGTCCTGTGATGATTTCTTCTTTCTGGTTGTTTTTAGGTCATTGCTATGTCTGTCTCTCCTGGTAAAGGCCTCTTCACATCTATCCTCATAAATTAATTTCTTCCCAGGAGGTGGAGAAACAGAGAAAGAACACCCTTGTTTTAGTTTTATCCACAGAATAATAATATTTGTTTTATATCATGAGAGGCTGACAGGTTTGGACTCTGTTTCCAGATGTCCAGATGGTTTAATAAAAAGGGGGGTGGATAATGATATATGACATATTTTCTTTGTCATCCAGAAAGGAGCCAAAACATGTCAAGTCAACTTGTAAGTTATAAATTGAAGGAAGCTGCTATGTAAATAAAATGACTGATAAAATAGAAGAAAACAGAGCAGGTAAAGGCACCAAGCCCAGAGAAAAAAGACATATAATAAAAATGACTTCTTTTAAACAAAGACTGAAGTGTTTGCATAATTTACCACAGTGTGAGTTTACACATAACTCTAGCCTGAGGTAATCGCCTCTCCAATGCGTTTGTAAACAGCTAGTGTCCAAAATCTTCACATATGATACATTGAGAAAATGAGGTTTTGATCTAAAACTACAACAAAACAGAAACTATGAATAAATAAATTACACTGTGAAGGCTTACCTTGGCATAGATATTCTCCAACATCCAGACACACGCCAGCTGGAGAAAACTTAATTTATACTTATATAAATCTCCTTTCTAATATGAAGTACAGTATCTTAAAATCTGATCTTGATTTGGTTTCGAAACAAAAGTGCGTATACATATTATATATTATATGTTATATATACATATACATCATAGATACACAATCACAATTTTTTTGTTCTATCATATCTGCCTTCAACAACAAAAACAGAAAGAGTCCTCAGTTTCAGTTTTGCAGTTTTATCTTTGCTCTGCCAATAATTTAACAATAGCAACCAGCTTTTTGAGGGGAAAAAACTAGAATGGGAAATATTAAAGATAGAGATTTTGTATGCACACTTAAAAAGTTCTGTGTCATTTACAAATGCATTGCATTTGAAAAACATATTTAAAGTTAAAATATTGAAATAAAACACAGTAGGCCTATGAAACATACTTCTTTTTTAAAAATAATCTTTTGCATACAGGTCTTCAAACATATTTACTCTGCTAGCATTGAACACTTTTGAACTTGATGATTTTATGCATTAAGATCTCATGATCTTGGCATGGCATGTGATAAGACCGCCATAAACCCATCATAAGTATGATTTGAAAGTACATTTAATATACTAATTAACCATTCTTGCTTATCAAAACAGTGCACTGAGGTGCATCCATGCTGAGTGGAGCTGCGCCTCACTGCCTAGTACCATGGCTTTCTTACCACATAATCACTAGCTAGGAAAAGGTCAACATTCCACGTCTGAAGTATGGTTTCTATGAGTGTGTATGCTTTCATACCATTGTAAAATGGAAATATTGTAAGTTGAACCAGAGTAAGACACATACACACACACACACACACACACACACACACACACACACACACACACCCCAGAAAGAAGGGGAGGGGAGAGAATCATTAACCATGAGGGAATGGCTTAATAAACTTATAATTCATGGATGATTTTTATGAGTTTTTATATCCAGATACATATTTTTTTTTCTTTTTGAGGCAGGATCCCTTATTGCCCAGGCTGGTTTCAAACTTGATCTGTAGTTGAGGATAAACTTGAATTTCTTGCCTTCACCTCAGTAGGACTGAGATTACAGGTGTGTGCCACCACACCCAGTTAATTTATGCGGTGCTGAGGATCAAACCCAGGGCTTTGTGCCTGCTGGACTAAGCACTCTACCAACCGAGCTGTGTCCCTTGCCCTCAGTTTGCATCTATCTCTCTCTCTCTCTCTCTCTCTCTCTCTCTCTCTCTCTCTCTCTCTCTCTCTCTCTCTCTCTCTCTCTCTCTCTCTCTCTCTCTGCACTTGCCATGGCCCACATGTGGAGGGTAGAGGACATCTGGTGTCAATCCTCATCTTCCATCTTGTTTGAGGGATGATCCTTTGCTTTCCCTGTTTGTCAGGCCTTTTCCAGGATTTTCCTGTCTTCATTTGTCTTCTCAGTTTATCAGGGCTGGGATTACAGACGCTCCCTATTATGTCCAGCTTTTATGTGGGTTCTGAGGGTTCAAAGTGCAGTTCTCCCATTTGCACAGCAAGTGCTTTTTACCCACTAAGTCATCTTCCCAGCCCCACACATACACTTATACTAAGAAACATCCAAGTTACTGAATTATTTTTGAATAAATTGCTAGCATCATTGCTTTTTGGAACGGGTTGGAGGTGGGAGCAAAAGCCTGGAGTAGTGAGGACACTTAGAGTCATTGTTGGTATTTCTGAGCTCATCACTGGATCTATTGGGATAATTGCAAATACAATACAGATCCTAATGAAGACAGTCCAAGTAAAAAAATAGGAGTAAAATAAAATTGCTTAAATATTTATTAAACTTGGATATTATTCCAAGGGCACTGTGGAGTTTCTCTTTCACCAATTTTTTTCTTTGTGACCATTTTTATTAGTTTTATTATCTCGGTTCTTATGTGTAAACTCGAAGTAAAAATAAGCTAATGATTTATAGAAAACAGAAATGCAGTTATTACCACCTAGGCTTGCCTTTCTGATTGGGGTGTTGATAACATCCTCCCTCTTATTTACATTGGGAATTACTGGAGTTTGGCAAAGGCTCAGAAGGCAAATGATGTTAGTCCTGAAGGCAGCCTTTCTTTTCCTGGGTAATAATTATGTAGGAAAAGGCACAGAGCTAAGTTTAAAAATCAAAGTCACCTCTATCATAAAAGGAAAAGAGTTCATACCCAAAGGGAAAGGAAAGTTATCTAAACTGTTGCAACCTTAGGCAATTAGAAGTCTTTGGACTTTGAGGTGGAGATATTAAGATTGGACAATATATCAGCCTAGGGGAATGAACTTTGGTATATATGAAAGGGTTTGTTTCTGGTCTCGGCTTTGTTAGTGAGTTAAAGGTCTGTAAATGTGTCACATGAATATCAGGCACTCTGCTAACGATGAAAACAAAACCTAGATGCTAAAATGCTCCTAGAGAGACATTTTGTAATCAAAGTGTTATTTTAGCTCTTTGCAACAGTCCTAAAATATTTCTCAAGGTTCCCAATTTTTCCTGTCTTGAAAGAATTTGACTAATTTCTTGAAAGCATGTAGATAAAACAGAGGAGAGTTGAGCCCAGAGGTCATCTGAGATCTCCTTCATGTTGGGAAGTAGAGAAAGAGTAGAAAATACATGTATTTCTACACTCTCATGCTTCCTATGCCAATTTGAAGCATATAATTGCACAGCATACATATCAACTGTGCAACATATGCTCTATATTTTTCTTATTTAAAATTAGTCTACTTATACTAGGGTTATTAGGAAAGTAAGAATAATATAGTGAGTCTTGTAATTGAAAAAGTAGATTTGAAGAAAAGTAAATATAAATGCAGATTTATAAATGATTTTTTCTGAGTCTAGAATTCTGTGTTACACTCCATTAGATTCAATAACTCCAAGTTTTTCTGGATAGCATTCTAATCTTAGGTGAGAGTAGGGATGTGAGTAGAGGTAATGAAGACAACGCAGACTTTGTACCTCTGTGGCTTCATTTCATAAACTTTGACATTTTAGCAATCTTAATCTTTCTTTGGTCAGAGCCCCAAGAGAGGAGGTTAGGCTGCTGGCAGATGAGTTGATATGAAACCTGGATGCCTAAGTGGTGCATTTTAAAATATTTTTGGATTCAACAATGCAAAAAGAAAAGGTTAGAATCCCCAAAAATGGGAGCATTGAAATTAATCCACTGGCAAATTAGTTCCATAGTTCAAATGAGGTTAGAGTGTGTTTCTTTTTTCCTGAAAGCAAACCGCAAACCACAGATATAGAGCATTTCTTTTCATTTCTGTAAACTTGCACAGCTTGTCTTTTCCTTAATATTGTAATTTTATGCACCAAAATTGTTGTCTTAGTGTTACGTTATGAAATAATTAGATCAACATGAGCTGGCAGTTTTATATCTTAATCTCTCTCTCTCTCTCTCTCTCTCTCTCTCTGTTTCCCTGCTAATATGTGTGTTACTTTTGGCAGGCTTGTGTCAAGAAGTGTATGTAGAGGCCTGCCACCTCCTTTGAGATCTTCCTTCATTCATTGCTGTGTTCACAAAGAACTATCTGGTGAGCTTTTGTCTCACCTCCTTTCTCTCTCAAGGTCTGCTTGGATCTTAGACTCTAGTGCTATGGTGTCTGTCTTTCCATGGAATCTGGGGATAGGAACTCAAGGACTCATTCTTGCATGGCAAGAGTGTATTCACTGAGCCACCCCAGTTCTCTTCCTCTTGTTTCTTTTAATTGTTTGATTTGCAGGAAATGAAAACTTAGTTTTTAAATAATCTTTCCTCAAGTCATTTTTGAAAATTTTTCTTTCATACTCCATTATACATTCTTAAAAGCCTTTTAAAAAATCAAATAATCTTTCATTTGATGTGCTGGAGAAAAAAAACAACCAAACATATAGGAGAATGGAATGGAAAATAAAAGCTTCCTAGAAAAGTTGTTTATTAACCAGCAATTTAGATATATTTAGAAGTTCTTCTAGTGGTGAAACTGCTTTTTAAAATTTTTATCTATTTATTTTTTTTGCAGTGAGACAAGTAGAAGATTTAACAAATCTGGCCAATTTCCAATTTGGATAAGAAAGGCAGCCAAGGAATCCTGCACATTTCTTGTACAGATTGCCTAGAAAAATCAATGACCAGCAGGTAAACTGGGATGAACGTTGAAATGTAGCATCTCTACAGGTAGGTTTTAGCAAATTTCTGACCTGAATCTAGAACCTGCTCTGTTATTGGTGTCAGAGTTCACACACACATACAAATATGTAGCCCAAGCATGAGGACCTAATATAGCAACATTCTTGACACAGGGTTGACATTTGGGAAAATTAGAACAGAAGTGAGTTGGTAGGCAATTTTTGTGAGCCTACTACCCTATTCATTTCTCGGCCTATGATCAGGATCTGGACCTACTCACATGTTTCCTTTGTGGGTTATCATGTTCCAGAACACTTTCTTCTATGCCCTTCCTCCTCATAATAAACTTTGTATTTCATTTCCTAAGGGTTCTTATCACTGCTGGGGTGAGTATGATAAACTAATGTCTGTTGTCTAAGAACAAATAATGGCTTCTATCTTGCCCATCTAAGACTGCAATTTTGCGTGTTAAGAACTTTCAAGGTCTCATCTTGAATGAATGACTAAGGCTGAATATTTTATATAACACAGCAGCTGCTTAGTAGCGAAAAAGTCTTAGACCAAGCAATGTGCAAATGATTCATTATTATTTCTGGGCATGCTTCTTCCACCTGCCATCAAGTAGGTTCAAAAAGCAGTTCAATTGACGACTTTTATACACAATGTCAAGCGTGCTTGGTCTTGATTAACTCAGTTTTTTTTCCATTTGATATTCTTTTTTTTTTTTTTTCATTTTCAGCAATGCCTACCTTTGATTGATAGTCCTTTTTTATTGATATCTTTATTATCCAAAATAGATACACTATATGAACAAATCTTATGATGATACCTCCCATTTCCCTCCTCCCTGTCCCCAATCCACAGGATGTCCTCCTCTTTGGGCATACTGGATCAGTCCATGGAGTAGGAGGTTATGTATAAGAGGTAGCCAGTCCCCCCCCCCCCCGTCACTTTGTGTGTTGTTGCTGAGGGGGCCATGTCTCTGAATATTCTCCTTCCACCATGGACTGTTACATTCTTTCTGTCCACTCTTCCACTCGGCTCCCTGAGTCATGGTGGGTGAGTATTAAGTCTGCTTTATTGTTGAGATCTTAAGTGTCTCTAGGTTTTTGCTTTGGGTTGTGTTACATATCATTGGTGTCTGTCTTGTTGACCTATCCTGGGTTATCTGACTTGCTGTGGTGATAAGTCTCTTGGTTATCATTCCACTTCCTCATAGGTTTCATTTGGGACCTACAAGGGAGGCCAGGGTTTGTTCATCTCTTGCCAGGATGTCCACTATCATCCCATGTCTCATTGGTGGAATTGGGTTTTCCATGGCTCTCTTGCTGCCTTTGGAAAAATACAAACAGAATCTCAATTGGAGAGTGAGATCAGTATAGGTTAAAGGAGACACACATTACTAATTTGGCAAGATTCTATTGAATGTATCCTTTCTGTAATTCTCTGGTAGTGGGAATTTCACCTTGGAGCCCAGGTTTTTGGTCCCCATAAGATTTTGACCTGGATCCCAATTACAGTTAAGGGTTCCTTGCCAATGAGTGGCTCTCTTGGCCAATTTGATAGCCATTGATTATCCTCCTAGGTTTTGGCTCCACTATTGCACAGGTGATCTCTTCTTGACTTGCTGATCTCTCCCATAAAGCAGTGTGTTCAGCATTCTTGTGATATCAGTCTGAATTGTTCATCACTGACCTCTGCTCTCCCCAAATATCTTTGACCATTTTCTCTGGCAGCTTATGTAGAGTGCCTTCCAGCACTACACATGCTACCATCTGGAGGCTGGTTACCATTCTGGATTTCGAAGGGTCTCTTGGTGTTGTGTGATGACTTTCTGTGGTTTCTTCAGCAATTCAGCAATAGAGTCTTACCTTTGGCCTGGGGCAGGTATTCAAGAACTTTGACAGATTCCTGTCTTGTTTGGGGGACCTTCTGAGTCTCTTTGATTAACAGCTCATTGTGGGAAAGAACCAATGACTGGGATAAGGAATTGTAGGTTTGATCAAATATTCATGGGGTTAGGCTCCTCCCCTTCTGTTCATGGACACTCTTAATTTAAAATATTTAAATGACAAATGTCTATATGTTCAAAATATATAGCATGATGATTTGATATACCTATATGTTTTATAATGATGGTTATAATCAATTGAATTAACACACCATTGCTGTGCACCCAGAGTTATCATTAGTGTAGGAGTAGAGGTAGAGTTAGGACACTTCAAACAGGTCTCATTAGAGGCCAAGTAAACATTACACTATTGTTAACTTGAGCAACCTGCTCTACATTAAATATATACAACTCATTTCTCTTGTAACTGGAAATATACACTTTTTGACCAACAGCTTCCTTTTTCTCTACAACCCAGCCCTTTGCAACCACTGTTCTCTCATCTTATACAAATTCAAGATTTTTTAGATTCGTCACGACTATGAAGGAGTAAAATGTTTTCTTTTTTTTAATTTTTTTTCTTTTTCTTTTTTCTTTTTATTGTCCATAATGAGTTACATTGTTTAGTGGGCCAACAATGAGTTGTCATCCCCAATTCCCCAGTGCCCCACCTCCCCATCCCCAGTCAGCTGGATATCCTCCTCTGTTGGTCTTCTGGATCAGTCTTTGTGGTAGGGGACCATGGATAGCCTAGTATTCCTCCAGGTTCTCCTGACCCAAGTATGTTGTTACTGAGGGTTGCCAAGTCTCTGATAATCTCCCCTACCACGGCTCTCACTGTCTTTCCGCCTCCTCTTCCACGCAATTCCCTGAGTCGTGGTGGGTGAGTATTAAGGATGCTTTAATGTTGTGAGCTTAGGGCTTTTTGTGTCGAGAATCGTTGGTTTCTGTCTCACCGGCTTATCCTGTGTTGATTGGCTGTGGCTGTGGGTCCCTTGTTCTTTCTGTGTCAAATTTATTCGCTTTGTATAATGTCCTCCAGATTCACCCGTGTCATATCAAATGACATCATTTCTTTCTTTTTAAAAAATATTTTATTTTTATTATTTGAAAGAAAGAGAGAGAGGGGAGGGATGGAGGAAGGGAAAGAGAGAGAACATATGCCAGGGCCTCTTGCCATTGTAAACAAACTCCAGGCACGTGCAGGACTTTGTGTATCTGGTTTGATCTGGGAGGATCGAACTGGGATGAGCAGGCTTTGCAAGCAAGTGCCTTTACCTGCGGAGCCATCTCCTGAGCCCCTCCTTTTTTAAGTGCATAAATAATATTCTTGTGTGGGTAAGTGTGTGTGTTTGTGTGTGTGTGTGTGTGTGTGTGTGTGTGTGTGTGTGTGTGTGTGTGTGTGTGTGATGCATATTCTTTACCATCCAAAGGAAAGTAGGTTATTAGCTATGGTGAATAATTTAGCCATCTCTCAGATTCTATATTCACTTTCTAGAATAAGATGTACTTTTAACTTTTTGAACAACTATTTTTCATAATAGTTATTCCACAGTACATCCCCTACAACTTGAGGATGGGAGGGCGCCGAGGGTGGGAGGGCACAAGGAGTTCAGGGGATGAAGGAGGAGAAGGGAAAGGAGAATTTACACAAACAAGTTTGTCTCTGTCTATCTTTGAAACTAGTTGACTTTTTGCTATTGAGTTGTGAGAGATCCTGATGGATTTGTATACTAACTCCTATCAGACCTGCGGCTTCCAGATGTATTCTGTCATTCATACACAGCCTTTCCATTTTGTTCTTTCCTTTGTTGGGCAGAAGCCCTTTAGTTTTATGTAATCTCACTTGTTGAGTTTTGCTTTGGTTGACTGTGCTGGTGATATCCCATCCAAAAACTGTTATTGCCAAGATTCATGTCAAACTGCTTTTCCTCTTTGTTTTCTTCCTAGTGTTGTATGACTTCAAAGCTCAACTTAATCCTTTTCATGTTAGTTTTGAACATCTTGTAAGACAGGGCTTCACGTCATTCCTTTGCATGTAGCTATTCAATTTTTCATAACAACATTTATTGAAGAAGATGGTATATTTCCCCATTGTTTACTTTGGGTACCTTTCTCAGGTATCAGTTGACCTTATACACATTTGTTTCAATCTGATATCCTTTGGTCTATGAAAGTCTATAGTAGATAAAAATAAATAGTAGTGGTTAATTAAGTCTTCATTATATCCTGTTATTCATTCTCTGGATCAGAACAGCTTCTGAGGAACTTTGCACAATAGTAGAGATTAATTTTGTTGCAAATAAAATGCCTCCAACTCAAATTAACATTATATATGTGTGTGTGTATATATATATATATATATCAGTTTTTGTTGCCTGCCACATCTGAAAAGTCCAGGCATGTTTTGACTGAGGAGTTCTGGAGTTTTCCATGTTCTCTTGGCTGCGCCATTTTCTGAATTCTGACCTCATCCTCAGGCCAGCTTTTCTATTATTTCTCAAAGTAGTTGCTAATTGTAGACAACCAGAACCACATGACTTTTTGTTCATATCCAAGGGGGAGAGAGATTATCACTTTCTAGAGTCACTGATCAAATGTCTCGAGATTTATTCTGACTGGGCCAGTCAATGTGGCTACAGAAAATCCAAATCCTTTGTCCCAAAGCCCCTACTGAACTGCCTTTGTTTTAACTAGCATAAAGTAATAAGGCTTGGAAATAAGATAAGATCAATATTCCTCAAGTTCATGGTCGCAGTGCTGTGGGAAAGGGTTGTTTCTAAAAAAATTCTAAATGCAGTTAGTAAACGTGGACTAAAATTTGAGTGCATATCAAATATTATTCACAAAATTATTTTGTGGGAACTTATTCTTTCACTATCTGAAACATTTAAAGGAAATAGTGGTGTAGAGTTCGCTGTTTGCCACTTCAAAGAATTCAGCAAAGCATGTTCCTTTCTCCTCTTTAGAAACTGAATCTTCCTTCATTTTTTAGCACTGGTTATACAGTCTTCACCCTGTAGAAGATTTTAAATACTGTAAATGATCCTTCCAGTTCCCAGCTTTGTGAGGAAGCTTTGAAACACTTCATATGACTAACTCAGGAGGAAAAGGACAGGGTTTTGTTATCCACAGTGCTTTGTCGACACTTTGCAATGCTAATCCCAAGACTGAACACAGGGCATGTATGAACACACACTTGAAAAATAAATTCTGATTCTGAGGCAACAACACATTCAGTTATAACTTGCAAATCAAATAACTTTATCCCTATCTCTTCTCTAGATTCTATTACTTGCATTCCTTCTAACAATTAATAGTTATTATTTTAAACTTGCTGCCATTATTATATGTCCTTCAATACTGTGAATGTCTTTTTAATAAATGGAGGGAAAAGTGAGAAGAAAAATTGCATTCATTCTTTTTAACTCTTAGGTGATTGTATTTAAGTAAACTATCAAATAACTGCTCCCTTGTTTGGTAGGGAAATGTAGGCTTTTAGCAATCGTGGTCTAGGTCCCAACTTTGTCCTAAAAATGCCCCTTTTAGAGCTTTTAATGCAACTTTAAATATTAAAAACATTTCCAGCTAATAATATGCAAATTGAATCATTGTGTTGAGCTTAGGGAAATGAAATGTCTGACTCTTATTTTTTCTGGCTTGGCTGTGCGTCCTTTTCCACCTACACATTGGAAAGTTCAAGTTTGGAAATGAGAGAGTAGATATAAGGCTCTCTATGCTGACCAGAAAAGGAACATCCAGGTAATTCCTTGATGTGGAGAATGTGTAGATATCAAAGCAAGATTTTCAGGCAGGAACTGGTAAGGTTAGGAGTTGGGAAGAGGAAAAAAGCAAATTTTCATTTCATATGAAATTTTCCCTTTTTTCATCAACTAAAATTAAACTAATATAAGTCTAGTCTATGAAGTTTTTATATGTTTTATTTATTTATTTGAGAGAGAGACTGACGGAAGGAGGCAGATGGAAAAAGAGTGAGCATGGGCTTGCAGGGCCACCTGTCACTGCAAACAAACTCTAGATGCATCTGACACTTGATGGTGCAGTCAGCTTTCTAGTTGCTGTGCAGAAAGAACCCAAACAGAAGCGGCTTATGGAGGAATGGGTTTATTTGGCTTACGGACTCGAGGGGAGACTCCATCCTGGCAGGGAAAATGATGGCATGAGCAGAGGGCTGGACATCACCTCCGCCACAGCACTGCAAACAGCGGCAGGAAGGTGTGCCAAACACTGGCAAGGGGAAGCTGGTTTATAACCCCATAAACACGCCCCCACCACACAGCTCTAGGGAGGTTGTAAAATCCAAACTGCCATCAGCTGATGATCGATCAATCAGAGCACATTCATTTGTTTATGGGGGACACCTGGATCAAATCATGACACTTGGTGAATCTGGTTTTACGTGGGTACTAGGGAATCAAACATGGACCATCAGACTTTGTAAACAAGTGCCTTTAGCTTTTGAGCAATCTCTTCAGCCCAAGTCCATAAGTTGCATTGTTAATGTACAAGAAATATATGTGTTTACATAGCTAGCACCTTTTGTTTTTTCATTTTCTCATAGTGTTATAAGGTCTGTCCTATAATCTTTCCCTCCTGCAAGTGTTGACAAGTAAAGAAATAGTCACCATACGTGAAATGGGGTCAACCTGATTCTTAGAAAAGTTTTATAAATGGAATGTGTTTCACTTGACAGTGAGGCTACAGTCCTATCTGAAGGCTCACCTGGAGGAAGAGCATCCTTCTATGCTTAGTTATGCAGTGTTGGCTCTCAGTTTCTCCACAGCTTATTGGACCAGATCATCAATTGGCACTTTCCTAAAGGCCACATGGACCCTAGTAGGGTAACTCACTTTATTAGAACAGGTAAGCAAGAGAAGACTTGAGTTCACCAAAGATAGGAAATGTATATATTTATAACCCAATATTACCATGACATAACATCATTTCTCAAGTGTTCTATCTGCCAGGAGGGAGTTACTAAATAGAGTAGATATTCAAACCTAGTGGATTGTGTAAGAGGGTGACAACCAGAGGTGAAGACCTTTGGCACTGCCTTGCAGGCTTCCCATGACGTTTGGCTCATTAGAGAAGCTGGCAGGCAAGGCAATTTAAATTATAATTGAAAAATCTCACTGGGTCTTCTTTATGTTGAGAGACATAAGATGCATGAGGAATCTTTAGATTTACCATATGGATGCATTTAATTTGTTTGGTTTTCTAGAATGGTTTAAATACCTTGAGGAATTTTGCTCATCAGGTCCCAGAAATAAAAGTTAATCAAATAGATGATGAGCTTTATAAAAGCTCTGTAAAATGTTTAAGTCAATTAAAAAGATTAAAGTAGCAAGAAGTAACATTGTCCAGTGAATTTTATCATTAGTTCTTATTCACATAACTGTAAAAGACCAATTCAAAAGTGATTTTAAAATTTTAACTTATCAATAGACTTATAAAAACATATAAATAAGATTAAGGGCTTAAAGAAAATGAAATTACAGAATATTCTGTTTAATATATTGATTATTAAGTAAATATCAGTAGGCATGAACTGTCCTCGTTATGTACTATATATTGCATAGAATATATTTATGTATACATATGTGTGTATTATATAAGTATTAATGCACATATGCCCTATGATATGAAGGTCAGTCTTCAGAGAGAGAACAGGGGCTTCAAGGAGCTTAAGGAGCAATGGTGGCAGTTAGATCTGGTTCCTATTGTTTCTGCCATTCAGCCTGGTGTCTATGATGAATTAATCATTTTGTGTAATTTTGTTGGCTTTCTTTCCCCTGAAATCAAGAGCTCTAAGTCATAGTTTTTTCTCTTAAATCTCAGTTTCAGTAGTAATTTGTGAAATGTAGGAAGAAACTGAAGACAGTATCTTCTCTAGGAATAGACACTTCATAAAAGCCAGGAAAACTCACCAGCCTGAAGATGATGAAACTTTACAGTTTATGTCTCAGTTGCCACTATTTTTCTTTCCTCAGACCAGTTGATTTCACCTTACACTGAAATAAAGTGGATTTAATATTCAACCCCTGAATAGTAGTTACTTTTGCATTGCAGTAAACAAAATAACCGACCTAATCAACTTGTATCATTCCAGGACTTCTCTAGCCCACAACTGAAAAATTTTCCAAATTCTTCCCACCAACCAGTTTCAAAGGTCCAAGAATGGTGCGGGGAGATTATTATAGTAGTAACCTCCCTACTTTGGTACCAACTTTTTATATTAATTACTTGGCATAACTGTAACCAAAGTACCTGACAGAAAGAACTCGTGTTGGTTAATCTCAGTTGTCCATTTGATTGGCTCTGGACTGTTTATCTGAGTCTAGCCTCTCATGGGTCTGTGAGGGCATTTGGGGGAAAAGATTAAATGGGGGAGGGAAGGATTCTTCACAAAGTAAGCAGGACCTCTTTGCATTGTTCCAGAGATAAGAGGGTCTGAGGGGCACAAGGCTGTTTTGTTCGCTCCTTGTGGTGCAGTCAGTCACCTCCCCCATGGCTGTCACTGCCACTGCAGCCATAGACTCACTTCAGAACCCAGCTTCTTGGGTCTTTCTAGTGTCCTTGAAGACCAGAGGTTCTGCAGGAATCCTCCAGGCCTTCAGCACGAGCTTGGAACTGCTGAGCCATCCGGTATACAGACAGCTATTGTTAGACTACCCAACCCATATTGTGTAAAACAATATAATAAATTCCCTTTGAAATGTAGATTTGTTCAATCCTTTCTGTTCTTCTAGAGAACCCTGAGTAACACACAGCTGAAAGAGTGAGTCCATCATAGCAAGGAAGGCAAGGCAGAGTTCATGGAAGTGGGAAGTTGCAGTGGAGGCTTCTCATATCTTGGTGGACCAGGACGTAGAAACCCAAGCTGGAACCAGGGGTCTGCATAACTTTTAAAGTCATACACAGCCAGGTCTCATATTCAAAAGATTTATACAGCCTTGAAAGTCATGGCACTAACTGGGGACCACATATTCAGATCATCAGTCTGTAGGGAATACACATTGCATCATGAAAGCAAGCAATCAGTGTGAAAATATGTTGAAAAGTGACTTAGTACAAGATTAAAGGCATTATATTTTTATTTCAATGATGTCTCCCAGGTAGTAAAGTTTTACCTAATTTCTAGTATTGGGATATTAATGTCAGCTGTCACAAAGGATTGTGTGGAATTTAAGCGAGTATGTGACACAATGTCTGAAGCAAACTAAGTCTTTATGTTAATAGTTACTATACTACACAGTCTGACAAAATACCCACCATAGACCACTTTAGGGAAGAGGTTTACTCTGGCGCATGCTTTCAGAGGGCAGTATTCAACATGGCAGGGGAAGGCATGCAGCAGGAGCAGCTTAGTCTGTGTTGGCTGGAGCGTGTAGTGGACCTCTTCCCATGATGCCCATGATGGACAGATCCCAAATCAGAGAACTGGAGTCATAAGTGAAGGTGACTTACCTTCAAAGCCTGACCCAAGCCTACTAGTTAGACCATACTTCTCAAGAGTTCTATAACTTTCTTGAACAATGCCACCACCTGGGGACCAAGTGTTTCAACGTGTGTATGGTGGGGTGGGTGGGGGGTTGTTGTGGTCAGCTGCTGGGATGAATCTTCACACCAGGCACAATTTGGGAGAGGAAAGTATTTATTTAAGCTACAGATCCAGGAAAAGTCCCATAAAAGTGAAAGAGGCTGGTTCTCTTTTACAAGTCCAAGCAGGGAGAAAAACCCATCACCAACACCACACACACAAAACAGCAAATGGGCAGGAGGGCCAAGGAGAAAATTTCTTCCCCTTTATATAGGCTTAGGTTGGGGTCTTCCAGCCCTACCCCAGACTTAATGGAATTTCCTTCCTGCACTGCCTACACAGGAAAGGATGTTTACTTCTAGCTTCTTTGAGCTTCTTTACATCCTGCCCCCTACTGAGAGGCTGCCTTCCTGTGAACATCCTCAGAGACCCACCCAAGTTACTAAAAAGGTCAAGTTGACAATAAAACCTAACCATCACAGGGGGATTTAACAACTAAATGTCATGAGTGCTGTTGTGAATATTTTTACAAACAAGAATCATGGGATCTGAGGAGTTCTAGGGCCCTCCCTCCTTTCCACTGTGAAGTACATGGGACACTGCTGACCTGGTTTCCTAATTATATTGCTGCCATATTTGACTGCTTTGGTTAAAAGCTCTGTCAACTCTCCTACATAATTTTGCCATTTTCTTTCACTTATTCCTCCAGACTTCCAGGGTAACCCATTTCCATTCCTTTTGAGCCAAGTGCACACAGAACATCACTTGTGTTACTTTTTTGGTTGATATGAATGGGAGGTTCCTCAGTGCTGGTATAAATGCAAAGCTTTTAGAAGAGCAATCAAGACACTTCTTCAGTTTTGCTTGAGACCCCCCTGTGGTTGTGCTATACTCATGAGGAAGCCACTGTGGTTGGATGAACTAAGTGATCCTCTCTACTAGGAGCTCCCCTCATCCAAACTTCAGAATCTGTCAAGGCTCAGCTCAAGTATTATCCATTTTATAAAACATCTCCTTTCCTGATCAGGCAGGGTCTACCATAAAAGCTCTTATTAGCCTTTTACATAAATCAACTATAATCTTTATAATTTATAATCTTTATGACATGAATTTATGACTTTCTTCCTTACATTTTTTCCCCAAACACTGTTGTGAGCTTCCCGAGAGTGAGTGGGCACATGGTTTATTTACCTTTCACTCACTTGTGTCTAATACTATGCTTAGACATGGATGGCTCTTTATTAAACTTGTGAAATTAAATTCAGGTCTATTGGTATTCTTGTACAATATACCAAATTAAGTTTTAAAACTCTTACTACTACTACTACTACTACTAATAGTAATAATAATAATAATAATAATAACTAATAAGGGCTGACTAGATGACTCAGCATAAACTGGCCTGGGCTTAATTCCCAGTACATATACACGAGCCAGATGCATGAAGTAGAACATGTGAGCATGTGTCTTGAGGTTTGTGAGCAGTAAGATGCCTTCATATACCTATACAGACACATACTCTTTCTCCCTCTCTCTAAAACACACACACATACACACACATACAAATTAAAAAGTATATATTTAATAACTGAGGAAGGCCTTAAAAAAACTAGGAAGATGATGAATATCTTCACAACCTTCTTGTACTAAATTAATATAAAGCAAGTTTATTTCTTTAGATATGGGACACAAAATAACAAAGAAAATATCTAATTTCTTTATTTTTGTGTGCAGGTTAATACATCATTGATATAAACATTGTTATAGATAAGTTGTAATAAAACGATATAAGTAAAACAAAAGGGAGCTCAAGGAAGAATAATTTTTTTTTCTTTTCATCTTTTTTCTTTCTGTGAAAATGAAGAGAAGCTGTGTTAGAGATAGGGGGATGGATAGAGCTGAATATCAGGGAAGCTCCAGAGTGAGGATTATCACAGGAATTACTCATCTTTATTATTAGATTACCTAAATAAGATGTATTATAGAATACTTAAGCACTTAAATAAGATTGATTCTTACAATACATAATATTAGAAAAAATCTGTCTTTGCATTGGAGATTTCTGAAGTATGAGCAGTCTTTAAAGCAGTAACTTTTCTTAAAAATTGCTATTTGTACCCATTCTAGCTTTCTCAGCACACTGTGGTTTAGTGTACGTCTGTACATGTGTGTGAGGAGCTTTCCAACGTGTTATTCTGCTTGGTTTTCACCAATGACACAGAGCAGGATTGTTGGGAGTTGAGCTCTTTCCTTAGTTGTTCCCTGAAATATACAAGACACATAAAAATCACCCGAAGCTGAGGTCACTTATCTCTGCAGTGCTATGTGACATGATATTGTGGTGTAGGATCAACGCCACACTTGGGGGTACAAGAATGAAGGACTGAGACACAAGAGGCAGTTTTGGATTATGGCTGATAAACTACTGCATGGTTCACATCAGCTCACATATCAAAAGCACTGCTATGTACTATGTACTGCTGTAGAATAGGGACCACCATGGGAAGACCTGCCTCTCGGTCTCAAGTGCTCCAATTACAATATGAGTATTCATTGTTCAAATGAATGTGAATCAGCAGTGATTACAAACATCTGTATGCAGAAAATTGAATTCAGAAATCTGTTCCTTATGCTTTTATTCTAGCATAATTGGAAACGCATATTTCTTGGAGACATGGCTAATTCTCTTCCTAGTGCCCTTACTTCAGAACTTCCATACCCACCCCATCCCAATTTTAATTTTCTTCCATTTGAAAGAACTTTATTCTGGCCCTAGACTCCCCTACTCCCTTCCGTGCAGGGAAGATTTACAGATACAAACTACAGAGTAAGCAAAGCCAGGGAGAGAGTTGAGTAAGCTTGTAATTTGATAAGGAGTCCCTGATAAGCCTAGGATGGTAAATTGTGATCTAATGGAGGATGTCCTGAGGTGCCTAGCTAAAGGTCTCAGCTTCATGCCTCTGGAAACAGGAGACAAGGTTTTGTGCTGGGGAGTGACCCAGTTAGGTATGTGTAAGTTAAATTACGACAACAACAGGATTTAAAGTTAATTGACTATGAACGATGCTAGAGGCTTGAGATTAGTTGTAAGAAAAATAAAATACACTAACAGGCATTCCATGCTATGAGAACGTGATTTTAGACAATAGCTTTGGGTCAGAGAAAAAAGATCAAAAAAAGAAAGACCCAAGGCTAGAAAGATCTGACCTGACATCATCTCATAAGGCTCGGCTATGTGTTCAGTCTTATAAAGCCCTAGGTTTGGCTTGTATTTCTTCCATAAACTGACAGCATATCCTAGCTGATTAGATACAGAAAAAGGAAAAGACTCAGCCATGTTGTAGCAGAGTGGTTTAGTGACAATCAGATAAGGACAAAAAAAGTTTACTTAAGAAAACTGATGCTCAGAACACCCTTCTTGATTCAAACCTCTCTATTCTTACCCATAACCCCACCAACAGAAAGAACAGTTCATAAATCTTTTACCACCAAACATGTACAAAATTAATATTGGATTTGCTTAAACTTAAGTAGTTCCAGTGGCCCATTTCTCCTAGACCTTTGGACTAGGGCCTTTTCAAATAAGGCACAGTCTTAGCCAGAGGATCTAGATTAGACCCCTAGGTAGCTTTATCTTGGAGGATACCAGGAGGAGTACAGCCACACTGTTCTGGAAACCTTCCTACCAAAATACTTCGGGTATTAAATTTATTGGACATTTGAAAAGTGAAAAAGGAAAACTAGAACCAAAGTCCAGAGCTACCTTTGTGGCTAAGGAAGAGCTACTACGAGGGGTGGTTACTTTATGTCAAGCAAACAGCAAGGACATCGTGTCAGTCTGGAGAAGTTATTTGGCCTTACATTTTGCTAATACAGAATGCCGTGTACAAGAGCCAATTTTCTCAGCCCAATTATCTCCGTGACACATCCAACCTCTGCTTCTAGAACAAATGTGTGTCACTTGGGGTATCCCGGTTCTGATGCTGCTTTCATTCCTAGAACACAACTATGCCTGTTCTCTTTTTCCTATGATAACTCCCAATTCTTGGGAGTGTCAGTGTTTCTCCTATTGTAATCAAGATAAAAAGAATGGTCCAGAGGTCTCTTTCATGTGGTACTGAGATCCAACACACCCAAAAGTCACTGGATCTTTTCCAAGACGAGTGAGCACATTGACTTATGATGTTTTGAAATTTATATTTTGGCTAAAAGCATTTGCTTGCAAATCCTGATGGACAAGGGTTCAATTCCTCAACCATCTATGAAAAGCCAGGATGCAGAGTGGCTCAAGAGTCTGGCATTCATTATAGCTCCTAGAGATCCTGGTATTCACACACACACACACACACACACACACACACACACACACACACGCACACACACATAAAAAATTTTAAAAGAGGACTGGAGAAGATGGCTCAACAATTAAGATGCTTGCCTGCAAAACCTAACAACCCAAATTCAATTCCTCAGTACCCAAGTCAAGCCAGATGCTCAAAGTGAAGCATGCATCTGGAGTTTGTTTGCAATGGCTCGACTCCAGCATGCCCATTCTCCTCTCTCTCTGTCTCTCTCTCTCTGTCTCTCTCTCTCTCTCTCACACACACACACACACACACACACATACACATACTCTCTCTGCTTGCAAATAAATAAATAAAATGAAATTTAAAAAAGAAAATTTCTGTTTTTCTTAAGAGAGTCTGGGATGTTTCGGTAATTTAACAGACCATTCATTCATTTATCTATTCAACAAATATTATTTAATGCACACTGTGTCCCAGGCCCTGTTTTATATGTTGGTTGGTATTAGGTGGGGAGCAGAAACAACCCAAAGAGAGAACACTACACCTGTCTGCCTCTGCAGAACCAGTGCTCAGCCTATCCAATCAGCTTCCCACCCTACTCCCACCCCCACCCTACCCCCACCCCCATCTTAGGTATGCTAACCTCTTCTTGAGCCAGCCCCATGCTTCCAGACCAATCATGCCTTTCTCTTTCTCCAATCAGCTGTCTCAAGGTTCACCTTGGCCTAAAGGTAAGGACCACTGGAATAAGATTATAAATAAATGGCTCAGGTGGGCAAGGACTCTTTTTTGGCTGTTCACCTCTCTTGAACTTTCAGGTTCCTGTTCTGGGACCCCCTCCCAACACACAAACACACACACACACACACACACACACACACACACACACACACACTGCCTTGTCTCAACCCAACTGTGCTGAGACGGGGAGAAGGGACTCTACTCCCACATGGAATTTACCCCCTCTACCCTTCCTCATGGCAGGAACTCTCTGTCCTTCCATTTCTTAATCTAATAAATTCTCTCAAGCATTACCCTCTGGCCTATGGATTTTAATTTTTTTTAATTCATAAGTCCAGGATGCTGGGATTCCCTAAATTTATTGGCATATTGGCATATTGGTGTATTGGCAAGAAACCCCCAAATTTCTGTTACAAAGAACAGTCTACGTTTTTTTCCTGTTGTCTAACTATTGTAGGTATTCTTTTCTTTCCATTTTTGGGCTGATTGACTATTATCATTGAAATTTCTCCTAAATTAGTTTTTAGTTGTAAATTGTTGAGGAAGCATCGCAGCAGGAGCCTGGGGATGACCGGTTTGATTTTGTCTGGAGTCATTTAGCCAGGAATGATCAATGCTAACATCAGCTGTCTTCTTCCCATTTCCCTTTTCTTTCTGTCTGGCACCAGCCCATCAGATGATGCCACCCACATTGGGGAGTCTTCTCTTCCCAGTTAATCCTCTCTAGAAGAGAAGATGTGCCTCATTAATGCAAATCCAATCACAGTGAAAGGGAAACTAACCATAATAAGGTCCTTATCAAATCTTAGAAAATACAAACACCACACAGCACTTTCATTTCGCTCACTCCCACCTGAAATTTGAACTTTCATGAATGTCTGTTCCGTGTATATTGTAAGGGATGGCAAGACAGCTCAGCTGGGAAAGTGCTTGTTTCTATGCGTATTTTGAAACCCAAGAGTCATGATTATTTTTGGTTTTTCAATGTAGGGTCTCACTCTAGCCCAGGCTGACCTGGATTTCACTATGTAGTCTCAGGGTGGCCTTGAACTCACAGCGATCCTCCTACCTCTGCCTCCAGAGTGCTGGGATTAAAGATATGTGCCACCACGCCCAGCTCAAGAGTCATGATTTCTATCACAGCAACTGTTCATTGTGATTTTTCTCCAGCCTTGTCCATCATCTTTCATACCTTCCTGAATTTCTCTTCTTTCCTCTGCAGGGATCTTTCTTATTTATTTATTTTTTCCTCCCAAGCTCCCTCTGTCCTCCTACAGCTCCCTTCCATTATCCTTTCTGTCCTTTTCTGGGAAGGAGCTAATCAAAGCCATATGGTACTTGATAAATTTTGTGTTACTCATTTTAGTATATTCTATGTGTTTTTTTTTTAAATTTTAGGGTTTTCTTAAAATTTTGTATGCTGCCGTGTATTCAGAGCCTTACTGTATCAGTTAGTATTTGCTGAAAAGCAAACCATATATCCATCAAGAGATTCAAACAACAATTTATGTGTTTCATAAATGTCGGGTTGATTCTTTGGGCTGGAATAAGTGGACATGCTCTGCTGCTTTGAGTTAGGCAAGGCTAATTTTGCATGGGGCTCACTTATGTATCTGCTGCTGGCTTGGTTTGCCTGGAAACTGATTGAATATAATGTTTAAGAATGGCTAGTGAGGTTCTGTGGTTTGGGTCTCTTCTGTTGTTTCTTAGCCATGAGTAGATGAGCATCAGGTTTGTTTGGGAGGTGGCAGAACTTCAATCAGAAGATACCAACACCTGGCCATATATCTATTCTGCAGCCCAGGAGAGGATATTTCATTTTTTTAAGGTCTGGTATTTAAGAAACTTATTTCATAAGACATTATCTATCATGTGTAGTGGTGTTTTTGATAAATCTGGTCAAAGAAAATTGGAAACCTTGTGGTAAAGAGCCACTAAATTCCATTAAAAATATTTCTGATCCATTGGAGGAGGCAAAATATCAACATTAGCAGGAATTTGAAAGAAACCAATTTCAAATCTGGATAAACTCATGGGATGCAAGATTTCCATGGAGGAAGCAACTGCAGATATTTGATGGAAATATCAAGAAAACTAGGAGTAGTCTTGGAATTTGAAGATGTGACTGATTTCCTGCTGCAATCACATCATTAAACATCAACAGAGACGTGCTTCTTTTAATATTTAATATTTTTTATTTGCAAGTATGGAGGGTAGGGAATGAGCAAATCAGGGCCTCTTGTCATGACAAACAAACCTCAGATGCCTATGCCACTTTGTGCATCTGATAGCTTATGGGTACGGCAGAAATGAACCCAGGTCATCAGGCTTTGTAAGCAAGCGCCTTTAACCACTGAGCAATCTCTCCAGTTCCATGGGACTTGCTTCTTATGAGAACTTTATTTATTTATTTATTTATTTACAAGGAGAGAGAGACAGAGAAAGAGAACCAGGGCCACCACCTTGTGGGTCTGGCGTATGTGGGTCCTGGGGAATTGAACCCGGGGCCTTAGGCACTAGAGGCAAGTGCCTTAACCACTGATCCAGCTCTCCAGCCCTGAGAACTTTATTTATAAATAAGCAAATAAAATGGCTTCCTGAGATAGAATCTATTCTGGGGAAGACATCATGACATTGTTAAAATGGCAGTAAGGATTTAGAATATTCCAGAAATATGGTAAAGTAGTGACAGGGATTATAAAGATTGATATTTAATTATAGGTTAAATGAATGGAATAGTTTGCAATCTCTTTAGCAGTTATCTTAAAAATCCAATTTTTGGTTGCTTTTTGCATCAATTTTGATAAGCTGTCTACTATAGGAGTTTGCTCATTTCATGCAATGAGATTTACTTTTAGAAATTTGTTACTAAAAATATTGAATTATTCCTTGCCTGTAGGACCTATTCTGATTTTATTCCTACAATTAAATATTCATGAACTTCCTTATACTTTTAACAGTGTGATGTGCTTTTTCCTAGTTTTATATTGTTGATCCTCTCAGTAGGGTTTTTTGAGTGAGAGAGTACCAACTATAGGTAATGGTCATTTGATAAGTACTAGTTTATTGTTGATTGGTCCAGCAGGAAACCAATGGCACTCTCAAAATGGGCAATTTGAAGAAAGTTTAGTAAAGCAATCTGTCAGTAGCAGGGCCAGTGTAGGACCTGGGAGAAGGTGCTGCACAGAAGTGTTTTAGCCTGGAGACTGAAGAGCCAAGGAGACTTCTGTCATTTCAGATTCTGATACAGCCTGGACTGCATCAAGGAAAACTATCAGTAAACTTTTTTTTTTCTTTCATTTTGCCATCTTTTTGAGAGGCTCCACTAACTGTACCAATTAGATGCTGAAAGCCCCAAAAGTTGTCTTTTTCCCTGGCATCCAGAGCAGTATTGGAGAGAGAGGATGTGAAGTGGAAACTCAAGACACTCAGAGTACTTTGGTGAACAATTTTGTTTCAAATTTTGAGAAAACTCCCAGACTCAGTGAGCAGAATAGCCATCTCTGTTTACTTAGAAAGCTTCCTTCTAATTAACTCATTGCTTTCAAAATTAACTCAAGCCTGCTACACACAGGCACTCACCCTCATTTGAACATACATGCACACATACCACATACATGTGAATAAATGGAAATGATGCAATCTGCCTTAAAATCTTACCATCTTACCGTGCTTCATCAAGAGACCATGATTGCAGTACTCCTTCAGGGAGAGAATCTTGGTGGCCCTGCAGTCTTGGTTTCTCTATAGCAGAAAATTTTGTATCTGATAACATGCAAGCTAATGCACAAGGCGAAACAATAAAATACTCCCACTGTTATGACTGCTCACTGTCTTCTGAGAATATGCTCACTTCTTTCCTGAAAAGCCAGCCAGGACTTTCAGAAATGTGACAGTGCATAGTCAGCCTTTCCTTCTGAAGTGAAAGACAAAATTCTATCAGATTTTAGAACTGGGGAAACTAGGATGCAAAAGGCTCCAATGAAACTGGTAAAAATTTGGTAATGATTAAAAGAAAAATAACTTAGTTTGAGAACTGATTTTGATGTAAAGATGTAATTTAGAACTGGTTTTGATGTACTTTAAAGATATAATTTAGAAGGAATTTACTATCATAGTAAAACCCCTTTCCTTTTCAGCAACTTATGAATATGAACAATTTTTTTTAACTACAGCTAAGCTAGGTGTGGTAGCTCATACCTGTATCCCAACACTTGAGACAGAATCCTCCAAGAAGGAGGATTCTGAGGTCCAGCTCAACCCGACTGCATAGACAGACTCTGTTTTATATAAAACAAAACACAATAGGCAAAAATAAAACTTCTTAGTATAATGAAATTGACAGTGATATTGATCCTTATCTTATCAACAAGTAGTATTTATCATTGAGTATATGGAATCATTTGAGAAGCAAAACCATTCATCTTATAAACATACATTTCTCTTTGTGGTTTCATTTTAAGATAATTTATAGAATAACAATGTATTATTTTATAAATTTGATATTAACTATATCAAAATCAAAGGAATATACTTTAGTACTTTAGACTTTTTAAAACAATAGAAAATTAAATTTTTGTATTTGCTACAAAGAGCTACAATCATACCAAAATTCTCAGAAAAAAAATCTATTTTGTAAAATCTATACTGGGAATAGTTAAAGTTAATTTTGCAAAGGAAGTGGAGTTAAATGATAACACAGAAAAAATGAACCAGGCGTGGTGGTGCACACCTTTAATCCCAGCACTCGGGAGGCAAAGGTAGGAGGATTGCCATGAGTTCAAGGCCACCCTGAGACTACATAGTGAACTCCAGGTCAGCCTGGACTAGAGCGAGACCCTACCTCAAAAAAAAAAAGCAAACAAACAAAAAACAGAAAAAAATGAAATCTGACTTTTTAAAAAGAATTTATCTTGAAATTTTAAAGTAAATGATAGAATGTATAAAGTAGCTAAGGTGTTTGTTTCCTATTAGGTATTTCAAAATATTAATACTGAAAATATGATGTAGATAAATCCATTTACAAAGGAAAATACATTTGAATAGCTACATGTTATTTACAATAGTTTTTTCACTTACAAATACAATTGAGGAAATCAGGGCTCCCATTCTACATTCAATTTAATTATTCACTTCCAGAATATACAATGAAGTTCATGTCGATGATAATTCATCTCAATGAGATGTTTAATTGATGTTCATTATTTGGTGTATGTCAAATACATCAGGTAAAACTCTAGTCATTTGTATTCAAATTTCTCCTTAAAAATCAAGTCAACAGTTCTCTATGGCAGACTTGAAAGGTTGCAAGATATAAAATGCTCCAGTATCTCTTGGAAATCACCAATCTCACATGGCTGTATTTTGTTCCAAGGTGATGAGCTTGAATTGACAGGCATTATATAAACCTTATATAAAACCTTATAAAAACCTTATATAAAATTTCTTTGAGTAAATGATGGAATTGGAAAGCTTGTACTTTCACTGGTATTATACTACTAATTGCTGCTTATAAAGAGAATTACTCAAAGGAGGCTCATTTAGTAACCCTATCTAACAATCAAAAGGGTAAAATAAAGATATTGTTTGCTCTGTGTGATGAATTCCAGTAGATATACAAAACCAGCTGTGGCAGAACTGTTTCCTCACCTCAATAGCTATACATAAAAGACTAGGCCATGTGCAGAGGTTAGAATAAAGGAGTTTTATTGAAAGATAGATACTTTTGAAAATGATACAAACCAACAAAAAGTCTGAAAAAATACATTTTCATTCTTCCTTAATAAGCATATAATACATATAAAATTTTAGGAGCTTTACTATTTTTTTTTCTATAACTGTTTAAAGTTTCATTCCTGAGATTTTTGGAGTCAATTAAATTTTGTACATTAAGAAGCAAAAAAGCAACAAATGCTTTCCTTATTTTAAGGTTAAACAGTCTGAGCAACATTCTGTAATTTCCATACATCAGGGTTTTCTTCTGGGATACAGTCACACTGGAATTCATTCCCTAACTACTGGCCCCCAAATATGCACATCTTCAAAGAGTTGACATGCTTAGCTGAAAGATTGTACATACACAAGAGTATTATTACTAAATATTTGCTATTGTTAAATAGCTTCTCTTTTGAAGTACAAATACAGAAACAGTGAGGCTTTGTACATCTGTTTTGATTTAAATAACAATTCAAGTATCTCCTTTAAGATGATTTTCTGAAAACCATTAATATTCATGAACCACAGCTTTAAATATATTTTCAGAAAGGCAAAATATTTCTTGAATATCCTTTGTTTTTAATCAAATCACTTAGACCATGTAGGTCGCAATCTAATTTTTGTTTGCATTGTGTGTTTTGCTAGCTTATCATACATTTTTATTCATTGGCTTAACTAGTCATTTAGGAAAAACATTAACATCAGATGCATGAAGGAAAGCTGCAGACAGTAGCATTTCATTTCAAAAGCTGTATTAAAATAAAGGCATGGTCTGAATATGAAGTCATTTGTGCTTATTTTCAGTTATGACTGATGCCAAAGGTGTTCACAGAGATTTTGTAAGAGACGGAGTTGTGTCATAGTCTTGGAAATGAATTCCTTTAGAAGCTGTGATCTTCATAATAGCTCCATTTAGGGCATCATCTTCAATGAGTGTGATTAATCCATTGGCAATTATTGATGGGCTAGAAATAAAGGACACATTTTTATTTTTAAACTAAAGAATGGAGCATATTATCACTTCAAATTATTTCTGAATAATCCATGGCCATGAACTTGTAATAGGGAAACACATGTCATTAAGCTATTATTGTTTCCAATTTGTATTCACTTACTAATTTATATCATATATTTAGTGATAGATTTCCGTGCCTAACTTTTGGTCAACCAGGAGAATATTTGTAGTCATTATTTAAAATAATAAATAAATAATTTCCTCATCTTTGTTATATCAGTAGATCACAGACTTACCAAACAGAAATGTAATCAGATACATTAAACATAGCATTTTAAAAGACATTTTTCTATCAGTTTATATCTTTTGCATGTGTTTTGTGTGTGTGGTATTTTCACATGAATGTATGCATATTTGTTTGTATATAGGTATACTATGTTTCAAGTGTGTGCCTAGTCATGTAAAGGACAAAGGTTCATGTCAGATGTCTTCTACCATTGCTCTCCCCTTTATTTACTGAGTCAGGGTCTCTCACTTGAACCCAGAGCTCACTTACTAGCTAGTCTAGCTAGCCAGCTTACCCTGTGGATCCCTGTGCTTCCTGATTTCTGGATGACAAGTGGCCACATATATTTATGTGGGTGTTGGATATCCTAACTCTGGTCCTCAGTCCTCACATTTGCAAGGCAAGTGCTTTATCCACAGAGCCATCTCCCCAGCCTCCAGCTGCTATTTTAAGTACCTTTCATGTATTATTTTATTTAAATCTTTCAAAAGTCCCTGAATTCACTGAATATTAACTCCATTTTTTCCATGTGAGAAAATTGGGCATTTTTGAAATTTGATAGATAAGTCCATGGTCTCTAGTGAACCACCTAATTTCTTCACCATGATATCCATGACTCTGGGCTGGGAAAGCCTTGTCTACTCTAATTCCTATGCATTCCCCAAGTGTGTGTGTGTGCGCGCACACACGCGCATGTGTGTTCATGAGTGCAAGAGTGACTTACATTCTGATCAACTGATTTGCTTTTTAATGTTTGGGGGAAAGGGTCTCATTTTAGTTTAGACTGGTCTGTAATTTACTATTTTGCCCAGGCTAGTCTCGTGACCTCATGGTGATCTTTTACTTCAGCCTGTTGAGTGCTAGGATTTAAAGGTGTGGCCACTATGCCCTGCTGATCAATGGCTTTTATGAAGCTGATTGAAATTATGGAGCCATACAAAATTTCACAAGCATTTTACTTGAGTATTGCTTAAAATTTAGGTAGACAGGATGTGATTGCCCTCCAAAGTGACTAAATCTTGCCTTAGCAAAGAAATCTTGTAATAGCTAAATTACTATCTATATTGCATAGCAAAATTAATAATGTAAAGCACAATCTATTCAGAACCCCTCAAGTTATTTTTTCAAAAAGCTTGTCAATCCAAACTTTGAAGCATGTATTTTTTTCAAATTCAAATCTTATTTTTGTCACTTTTCTTGCTTGTGTAGCTATTACTTTGCTCCATTGTATAAAGATTATATAGTTTTACTTACTCTAAGATTCCATAGTACTTCATCATTTCCTTAATATGATCTTTATATTCTATATATTGGCCCATGTTTTCTTCTTTTTCAATGGATTCCAGGATGGGTGTGTTGACAAAGCCTGGACAAATGGCATTCAGTCTCACACCACTGTTCATAAGATTAGCAGCCATCTGCCAATAAGAAGCGGGAAAGTGTCAGCTTCGGAAGTTTTCAATTGGTTAGCATAAGGCACAGTTAAACATGAGTTATTTAAGAGATGGATGTCAAACAGACTAGCTTGATCCCTCTCAGTTCCACAACAATGAGTGTAAATGCAAAGGCAGTAAAAGACATAGACCTAAAGCACAGAGCCCCCTCTTGAATGTCTCACTTCATTAATTTCTTTTTGTTAAAGCACTACACTGAGCAACTCTTGCTCTTATTTACTAAACTCTAAAAGAAACTTTTTTTTTTTTTTGCAAGTATGTGCCTTTTTTTGGTTAAAGCAGTATACTGAAATGAAACAAGTGATGATTAGCTTAGAAATACGTTAGTGGAAATTTTTATAATTATAATTGATTCTAAAGATACTCTTTGATTCTCTCTCCATATGTTAGAGACAATAGCAGAAGAGGAGGAAGGATGGGGAGGAGTGCTTTGGAACATTGTCTTCTAGACATGAAGTGCCTGTCACATCCACGACTTCATCATGGCTGTCACTACCTGCATGGCACCTGCATTTTATGGGGTCCGTCAGCATGTTATCATGTATCTTGGAGGAGGGGGAAAAGGCCTCAAAATAGAAGAGGAAGAATTGGAAAGAGGAGGAGGATCAGTGGAAAGGGACATGGGAAGGTGGTGGGAATGAATTATTTAAATGTTTAATAAAGTTTTCAAATAAAATAATTTAAAAATAAGGTCATATATTTTAATAATCAAATGTTTCATAATGTTATCTAAAAAGATGCGCTTAGTAATTTGCATTGTCTGGAAGACAATTTAAGACTAACATTCATGCTTAACTCAACCTATTTATTTTATTCGAACTATTTGTTAAACACAAAACAGTTGTTCCTAATTATATCTTTGTGGATTCTATATTTGCCATCTCCCTTGCAGGCTCAATTTATTCACGACTCCAGCAATCCATATGTGTAGAGCTTTTGTGGCAATTTATTGAGATCATACCCAGAGCAGTATTGAGCGATGAATATGCATGTTTTCCCTGAGGTCTGGCTGTCCATGTTTCATACATTTTTATGTTCTTTGTTGGTGACTTTTTTATTTAAAGTTATTGAAAATGGCTCTAAGAAGTGCTATGTCATCATGTTCCTGTGTCAGGAACTGATGGTATGACAAAGAGAAAATTTGTGTTAGGTAGTCTTCATTCAGCATAAATTATTAATGCTGTTAGCCATGAATTCAGTATTCACACAATACATAAAAGTAAGCTATTATTAAATAGAAATACATATAACATGAATTTATATATTAAGTGCTTGACCAAAATGTCATGACTCTAGACTTCCAATCACTGAGCCTATTATTTCTCCTAGAAGTAATGGAATAGCAGTTACTAATTCAGTGTTTGCAAGTAACTTTATAGAACAGTAATGGCGTGAGCAGTAAGACTCAACTAGAAAATTTCAATCTTTTAATTTTATTTTTGCTCATTTTATTTAATGCAAGAAAAGAGATAGATAGATAGATAGATAGATAGATAGATAGATAGATAGATAGATGATAGAGTGAGAGGGACAGAGAGAGAGAGAGAGAGAGAGAGAGAGAGAGAGAGAGAGAGAATGGGTGCACCAGGGCCTCCAGCCACTGCAAATGAACTCCATTCATGTACGACTGTTTATCTGGCTTTATGTGGGTACTGAAGAATCGAACCTGGGTTGTTCTGCTTCACAGGCAAATGCTTTAACCACTGAGCAATCTTTCCAGCTCAGTCTTGTAAGTTTCAATACAAATTTTCTGACCTTTTAACCTTTTAACATTCACTCTGATTTGTAATGTCTTTATAAAGTCTTTTTAATGTCTTCATATGTCCATAAAAATTTGAATTCTAGTCTTCTCAAATATGTAATAATTTCTAATCAATTTAAATTAAGAGTGAAGGCTGCTTATCTTCCTTTCTGAGGGAATAATTTACATTGTCACATCTGTTCTGTCTCCTCATGCTATCTCTGTTCATGTAAAACACCGCATCTCTCTGGCTCCTTTCTTTGTTCCATCTAGAAGAACCACCTAGACTTTCCATCTCTTCTTTCAGCTTCTACATTTATCCTTTGCCATACATTTCCCGAAGAGTAGGCAGAATGATAGTCTTCAAATGACAATGTGATCACTTATAAAAACGGCAAGTATTCTCACTTTTTGCTAGTAACACATGTGGATCAGTGGTCTATGGATTTTTTTCTAGCTTTATATGCCTTCCTCCATAGCCTCTGTGGAGACAGTGTCTTTGGACCCTGTCTGCTAAATGCCTCTCCTTTCTCTCTTTTCAGCCCCATATTCACATTCATTGTCATTTTGTCTCCAGTGACAGTACGGTCCAGAGCATCTAACATGTTTTATAAGATGCAGAAAGGCTGAAGACTATGCACATTTAGGGTCAATTTTAAAAAGTATTTCTTCATTAGAGATCCCTGAGATATATTTCAGTGACATATCTATGTTTCGAATGTACTTCATATTACAATGATGTCTTCATTTCCACCTAGATGTATTGAGCTCTGAATTTCTTTTCCTATACTTTATAAAATTGGTGTTTCATTTACATATGCAAAAAGGTCCTCACCGCTGCGGAGCGTGTGAATCCGATGATGCCATGCTTTGACGCACAGTAAACGGGCTGCTGCGCAACAGGCATGAGTCCTGGAACAAACACACCACAGGCTAAATAACTGGATTTTTAAAAAGGTAGATTACACAATAAAGACCATACAAATAACAGCATTAGGAACATTTCAATGTGACATTAATCTGAAAAAATATACTAAACTAGAAACAGACAACTTTGTAAGATTCAGTAGCTTCAACCTAGATGAGTCTATCCATGGCTTCATCTAGTACAGAATAAATACATGGTGGGTAAGTTACATTAAGTCTACAGGCACGAGTGATATGGCAGATTTTTAACTTCGCTCAATTCTTTGAAAATCCATGGAAATCAATGTTTTATGAAACAGAAAAAGAATCATCTTAAAAAGCCAACAAATTTTTATGTCATCATCAGTTTTTCCGCCTGAATTTTAAAAAAGAAATCATTCAGTGATTGTTTTAAAAATTAGTCTGTGTAGCTGAAATAATTTGAATCATTTAAGAGATACTTGGAGATTATTTGTTTTTGTTGTAATAGGAAATGCATTGTTCCTATCACTAATGTTGACCTCATATGTTGTCCCTAAGAATTTAAGAAAATCAAAAGATCACATCATGTTGGTTGTGGTGATGAATGCTTATAATCCCAGCATCACCATGAGATCTAGGAAAGCCTGGAAGACATAGGGAGACACAATTTCAAAATTCCCAAGTGTGATGTGGGAAGGGGGAATGCAATTTCTTCTTTTTAGAGATGTACTAGCTGCCTAAATTTCTGTAGAAAAACAAAAGAGCAACTTGTGGTCTTATTTTTATGGCTTTTAATTACACAGCCAACAACAAAATTTAATCACCTGCATAATTGTTTTTATTTTTCACATATACACATAGCAAATGATTAAATTCATGGAGGAAAAAAAGTCAGTCTTTTGGTATCTATAGCATTTTTTTCTTCCTTAATTTATGGTTTATCCAAATTCTCTAAAAGGAGACAAAAAAGAAAACAAACAAACAAACAAAAACAAACAGAGCTTGCTTATAAAGCCTACCAACCTGTGTTCATTTCTCAAGCCAACTCAAGTACAGCTGGAGGCCAAAAGTGGTTCAAGTGTCTAGCATTCGTTTGCAGCAACAATGGCCCTAGTATACACACACACACACACACACACACACACACACACACACACACACACTAAGAAAACTCCTTTTACTGTAATAACTTATCACAAAGCTTACTTCTCACACTTGTCAAGACTAATTAAAATTTAAGCAGTCATCTTTATGTTTTAGATTTTAGCTAATTTCTGAGATTAAAATAAATTTTGAGATAGTTTCACTATGTAGAGCCCAGGCTATCCTTGAACCTGAATTCCTTCTGTCTTAGCCTCCCAAATGTGGGAATTACAGATGTGTACCACCACACCTGGCTTACATTATTTTTTCACACTTTTTAAATTTGTAATTTGTCTGGTTCAAAAAAAAACAACAGTGACCCATGGTTACTGTGATATGTTTCCAATGTCATGCTAATCACACTAAATTATTCTGCTGAGGTACGCTCACCTCCACCCAGCTAACTAGTCACAGACTTCCACTAATCAGTTGTGAGCCCTGTGCCAAGCTCAGCCACAGATGCAGGCCTGAACCACTCCCCGTGCCCTCCAGGCTTCAATTTGCGAAGCATGTTTGCTCAAGAGCAGTTTAAATCCCTGAGGATGGTAGATCACACAAGGTATCCAGTGATCTCAAGGTACTAGAACATGTTGGTCCTCTCATTGTTTTGGTTAAGTAAAATGCACAATTTAATTAAATTCATCAGAGGCAGTCAGCAAGAATTTATGATGTCTCTGCAGGGTACATGGGTATATTAGAAGTGTGAGGTAAAGAGAAAGAATAAGTGTAGTCAGACTTTGCTACTATTTTTCCTTGCTTTTCCTATTTCTTAAAGGCTTAGAAGACAGGGTTTAGAAGATGATGTTCACATCCTGCAGGAAATAAAATGTGAACCTTAATCAGAGATAAGCTAGTTGTCCCAGCCACAAAAAGCACAAGGACATTGTTCATGAATGTTATCCAAGATGACTTTTGAATACATTTTTGTTATGTATGTGGAGATGACTAACTTCTGAATTCCAGTGAAAAGTTCAAGGTGTCAAAGATCCAATAAATCAAAAATTGTTTTGTTGGTTCTGTTCATAAGTGCACATCTTTCAAAGTAGCATTAGTGGCTTGGGGACAGGGAGGAAGGAAATGGGAATATAGGCACAATATTTGCTCAATCAATACATCTAATTTTGGACAATAAAGATAAAATTAATTTTTAAAAAGTTAGCATTAGAAATGCAGTCACCAGAATATGAAAGAACTTGTTTGCGTCCTTGAACTTTCAATCCTTCTGCCTCATATCTGGCTGAACTTTTTGAAATCTTTTAAATGGCACTGAAGTTTATAAATGCTATTGAAATATTCTAATATTTTCAATGAGAAATGTTTCCCTTGCATTTCTTTCATTTTCTAAAATTAGATCCAAAGACGATGAATCAATTTCATATGCTCAGAAGCCATTTCCTTTTTTTATTTTTATAGCTTTGCTGGGCTTTCATTGACATATAATAAAACCACATATACTTAGGTATAAAATGTGAGGAGTTTAACATCTGTATGGACAAATGAGAGCATGACACAACCAAGACATTGGGCAAAGCCATCATCCTAATGCTTTGTGGTACGTCCTTTCTGCCAATACTGATATGCTATGTGTATTGTCTAGAATTGTATACACATATAGTCATATAGTATCAGCTCTTTCATTCATGAGAACTTTGAGATTCATCCATATTGTATATTGCTGTATGTATCCATAGCTTATTGTTATTATTGTTGCTAAATAACATTCCATTGAAAGATATAACATCGGTTGCATATAGCATACATTCATTTTTTCATAGATATTTGGGTCGTCTCCAGTTTTGGAGTATTACATTTAGCCAAGTTGGAACTAATTTGTTTAAGCAGAAAAGTATTTTTTGTTGTTTTTAGTCATCCAGAACATGTAGATTTTTAGTTACTTTGATGGTGTGGATTAGTAATCTTTATTATATCAGTTTGCTAATTAACTCTCAATGCAAAAATTCACTATATACTTATTTGCTATGTTGACAATGGACATCAAATGTGGAGAGAAAAAAATTTGAATTTTTCCCCTCCTTAGGGCCTAGGAGATGGCTTACCTGGTGAGAACACTCAGTGTATGTGGTGGTTTGATTATAAAATGTCCTCTAAAACCTCACATGTTGAGTGCTTCATCTCCAGTTGTTGGTGCTGTATGGGAAGTTTGTGGAGCTTTTAGGAGGTGGAGCCTTGATGGCCGAGGTGTTTTCGTGTTATAGTGCAGCTCTTCTTGCTTTTGAGCTTTCTGCTTCCTTCCTGCTCATGTGAAGATGTGACACTGGCTGTCTGCTCCTGTCATGCATTCCCCACCAAGACAGACACTTCCACTTGAAACTATATCAAAATAAACCCTTTTCTTCCATAAGCTGCTTCTGGTCTCATATTTATTTCCTAGTAACAAGAATATAAGTGGTATATTGTGCAAGCACGAGAGGGCCTGACAAGACCTGAGTTTGATCCCCAACACCAAAATTAAAAGTCCAGAGATGGCCGTTCGTGCCTCTATCTCTGGTCATTTAGAGGGAGAAGCCTGGGGAATTTCTGGTCAGCCAGTCTGACAGAAAACAGCAGCTCCAGGTTTAGTGAGAGACTGTTCCAAGAAAAGAACACAGAAGAGCGATGGAGATCCTATCCACATTTGGCTATGGCTTCTGCAGGCATGTGTATGGGATGGATGAATCTGTACACACATATGCACACACACACACACACACACACACACACACACACACCACATCACGCTACTATATGTATGCACCATTTTTTTCTTTTTAGCAAGAATTTTAGTGATAGTGATAGAAAAATTTTCAGAAAACTATTATTGTTTTGAGTCTCAAGATTAACTTTTTCTTTGCAAGTATATTATTGCTTTTATGGTTCAGCTTTAGTGTTGGTTAACCATATTTCTAAAAGTTACTTTAAGCGGGGCGTGGTGGCGCACGCCTTTAATCCCAGCACTCGGGAAGCAGAGGTAGGAGGATCACCATGAGTTCAAGGCCACCCTGAGACTACATAGTGAATTCCAGGTCAGCCTGGGCTAGAGTGAGACCCTACCTCGAAAAACCAAAAAAAAAAAAAAAAAACAATAAAAGTTATCTTAAAGTCCAATATTCACATGTAACATTTTTATGTGTGCTCAAATACAATATTTGACCAAAGGCTGGTGATTATGGTCAGCACACAGAGTTGTGCTGGGAGGGTATGGTATGAGTCTGAGATTCCAGTCACCTGACTATTAGTATTAAAAACACCTCTAAATTCTTACAGTTTATAACCTCCATAATTATTCATGGCAGCCACCTCTAGGAGAGGTAGATATGTAAACAATGCCACGGAAAAGAAGGAAGCAGCAAAACAAAAGAAAAACAAGCTTCATGCTGTGCCAAGGAAATTGTAAATGAAAATGCTTTATCAATATTAAGAACAGATGAAGATGAGAATCATTGACTTAAGACATAAACATGATTCAGAACTACTCATCCAAAAGTACTGATTTGGCCTCACACTCTGTTTCTCTTTATCACAAAAAGGTCTCCACAGAGTGACTGTATTTACTGTATGTGCATTCCTTACCTCCCATTCACTCCAGCTCATTGTCTTCCTAACACTCTAGGAGAACAGAGCTCAGGCATTTGCTAGTGAGCCACATCTTGCTAAGTCTAAACCTCTGCCTCTTGCTGTCAACTACTCAGATAATGATTTTCTTCTTGAGGCACTGGCTTCTTTAAGCTAGTCCCTTTCTGCCTAACACACACACACACACACACACACACACACACACACACACACACACACACACACCATCAGCTTCTTCTGGCTCCTCTCACTGGCTAGACCCATTAGCATGCCAGAAAATCCCAAAGCCATCCTGGCCTTCTGCTTTTATGTACACTCTTTCCCTTGAATGACTTTCTCCACACCTATGGATGAAAACATATTGTTTCAATTTCTCCCTCTTTGTAACATGCACACAGATATCCAGATAGCTATAAATTATTTTCATATTTAAACTGCCCTTCTCTAGCCAGGGACTGATTATAATGGCCCAAATCCAGACACTGACAGTCTCCAACGCTGGTGAAGATTTACAGCAACAGGAACTCCCATTCATTGCTGGTGGAACAAGAATATGGCACAGGCACTTGGGAAGACAGTTTGGCACTCTCTTACATAACATAATTGTACAATACAATTCAGCTATTGTGCTCCCTGGTACGAACCCAAAGTAACTGAATACTTATTTCCAAACAAATCCTGTGCATGGATGCTATAACAGCTTTATTTATAACTGCCCAAAGTTGTAGGCAATATTGTTTTCCATTGATGAATGGATAAATAAACCATAGCATAGTAAGACCATGAAGTATTAAATGACAATAAGATACAGGTTATCAAACCATAAAAGAACATGGAAGAACCTTCAATGCATATTATGAAGAAAAAGAAGCCAAACTACAAAGTTTACATGCAGCATGACGGGAGCTACATGACACTCTGGAAAAAAATAAAACTATGGACACAGTAAGAAAATCAGTGTGTCTGGGTGCTGGAAGTGGGGCATGAATAGGCAGAGAACAGGATTTTTAGGGCAGTGAATCTAGTCTGTATGCTCGTGTAGTGGGAGAGATGTCTTTATGTATTTGTTCAAGCCTAATGTAGAACACCAGAAGTGAATCCCATGATGAAGTCTTTGGAACTGATAAGAATACTGTTAATGCTCACAATCAAAGGGCATACTAAATTTCAGTTGAACTTGGTGAACATAAATACCATACTTGTCATTCAACTTCATGGACCTCTTAATGTGTTGTGTGCTGGGAAGAATGAATCCTATAGTAAATCAAAGACTACAGGTGAAAATAATGTGTCAATATAAGATCAGCTATTGTAACAACACTTTTGTAAGGTATTGGTAATGAAGAAGAGAGTTAATGAGTAGTAACATGGATATGTGTACATTCTCAGTACATTTTTGCTCAATTTCATTATGAACCTCACATTTATCTATAGAATGAAGTCACAAATATCCTTTAGTTTCATGTTATTTGAGACAAGGTGTGACCATGTAGCCTAGGTTGGACTATACCTCACTATATAACTGAAGCTGGTCTTGAACTCAGGATCTTCCTGCTTCATATATTCATGTGCTGGTATGACAGGTGTATACCACCAGGCCAAGCAACAATATATTTTTAATTACATTTATTGAAAGAGATTATGATTATAGCACAGTGGTTTGGACTTTGAAATTCAAGCTGAGTTCAAATCCTGAAATCAGCACTGTGAGCCTTGTCATCTTTAAAGAGGTAAATACGGTGTAGTGCAATGCTTTCTTCTGCAAACCAGCGTAGTAACAATGGACGCTGAAAGTCTTGAACGAACTAATGTTGATGCCGCACACATATTAAACATTGCTGAGATGGTTAACCTTCAT
Organism: Zapus hudsonius; assembly: GCA_004024765.1. Lineage (NCBI taxonomy): Eukaryota > Metazoa > Chordata > Mammalia > Rodentia > Dipodidae > Zapus > Zapus hudsonius. The sequence goes on from PVHP010005818.1 coordinate 47,230, forward strand.
TATAAACTTGATTGGTTTAAAATACCTTAGGAGGCACACCTTTGGGTGTGTCTGTGTGAGTGCTAACCCTAGTGGGAAATTGAAGGAATACAGTGGGCCTGGGGGAGATAAAGGAGTGTAAGGTAAGATGTATAAGATCAAAATGCACTATGTATGTAAAAAAAAAGTAAAAAAAAAAAACATGAAAAAGAAACCCCATGACACATAGAAATTAAAGTATTATTTTGTTAAATGATTTAAAGATGATAATAATACAAGGGCTTGTAATTTAACAGATAATCTCTAAAGAAATGCTATTTGGGTGTAAATGAATGATGATGCCATTTCCAATTTGTTATATAAGAGGTGAGCTTTAGGCTTTTCTAGCATGTAGTTTTATTTACACCTCACCGGAAGTCAGATGTGGTGATATTTGAATTTTGTAGTTTGACTTCAAGATGATTGGCAGATGGTTTATAGAGTTAATCTGTACTGGTTTGTTCTTCTTGAAAATTAGTTATATCAACCAAAATGGTAATGTCAAAGCTTCCAATAAATATTTATTTTCTTTTTTAAAAATATTTTATTTATTCATTTTCAAGCAGAGAGATACAGAGAGAGAGAGAGAGAGAGAGAGAGAGAGAGAGAGAGAGAGAGCGCACCAGGGCTACCACCTTGTGGGTCTGTCTTATGTGGGTACTGGGGAATTGAACTTGGGGCCTTACGCACTGGAGACAAGTGCCTTAACCGCTAAGTCAGCTCCCAACATTTACTTTCAAAAAAAAAAAAAAGAAATGCTTTATTTAACATTACCATAAATCCCTTGCCTGTGTATGAAAAGTATACTTTATATTTAAAATTTTAAATATGGTATTTTCATAAATTACAGGCCTAACATTATGCAATATTTCTTATAAAGTACAAAATGCCTTTTCTTAAAACATACAAATCTTAATAGTAGTACCAAGTTTATATCTATCAAGAGACAAAAACTTAGAAAAAGAAAATCAGTAGAGGGAGAAACTCCACATTAAAACAAATATTCTCTAATACAATCCAGGATAATACTACTAAACAACCCCTGAGTAATGAGATAATTTATCTTACACATCTACCACTGAAACACCTAAACATTGCTTATGCATTTATCAGATAAATAAAACCATTTCAACAGTGGTTTCTTCTTAATATTCTTTCTCTTCATACTTGTCAAAGCCAATATTAATCTCTACTTTTCACAATAAACACACAAAAAGAATTTGTGGGAAAAAAACCCAAAAAAGAAAATTCCCTCATTCAAGGCAATTGTATGTGCAAATATGTATTCCTCAAGGGACAGCAATGTGTGAAAAATGAACTACAAAGAAATACTGAAAACAATTCAACCGAGGACAATAAATTGAGTCCAAGGAAGCTAATTCTTGAAGCTCAACAGCTGTGCCAAAAAGCAGGGACCCAAATCTCCTGTCATTTTAAGCATATGAGGAAATATGAGGAAAAAGGAAGAACTACTAGGGATCTGTTTATCTATGTTTGTGCTGAAAGCTGACCAATGTGACTGGTGGACTTCCTCACTTTGTGATCCTTCCACATAACAACACGCTAGGCAAGTGCTCTACCACTGAGCCAGCTACACCCCAGCCTTTCCTCTCCTTCATTCACTGTGCCAAAAAAAAAATGTTTTACAAAGGAGGGAACTGGCTACCCTACCCCATGGACTGATCCAGTACTCACAGGAGGAGGGTCCCAAGTGGGTTAGGGACAGGGAGGAGGGTAATAGGACTACCATCATAAGATTTGCTCATAAAATGTATGTAATCATGGATAATAAAGAAAAAATTATGCTTTAAAGTGAGGTGGGACATTCAAAAGTGACAGAAGCTTTCATGACTACTGCATCATTCCTAATAAAAATCCTTTCAGAAAGATGTCCAATAGTACTTTCTACTTATTCATTCTCAGAAAATTTCTTTGAGTGTTTCTATTAAAATTCTTCCTGAAAGTTCAGTCCCTGCCCTCTGCTGAGGTCAGGGGATACCAAGGCAATCATTCGTAACCATTTAGGGCACACTGGAAGCTAGCTCCTTTAAGACCCTAAGTACTGGTACCTGGGAGCAACATTTCTGGATACCCCAGTCCTGTTGAATTTGAATCTGCACTTGACAAAGTCCCTATATAATGCTGATGGTAATGTTTATGATTACAGATGTGAATTAGAACAAAAAACAACTATTAATTTCTGAAACATGTCCTTTTCCCATGTTAGGAAATCTATACATTCCTCAAATGGCTCATTCACAAATATTTAACAGTTCTTTTAAATTCCTTCTAATATGTCTCTTCCTAATTATTTTAAGTCAAAAGACCGTGGACTGGCATGGGTAATGTTGGCAGTGCTAGGCAGGAAGTATAGCTCACGTACTCATGACAGCTGGCATCTGAACAAAGGTACAGATAACATAGGAACAATTCACTCAGTCCCTGACATCCACTATGATACAACAAAAATACAATTTCTCTTACTACCGCTGTTCATTCTTATCATCCAGGTAAGTTCTTCTTTTGAGAGTAGTTGTTTCACTATAAACTGGAGATAATACAATTGGCCTGTGTTATAGGGGCTTCTAAAACTTAAATGTGATTGAATGTAGCCAGTAGTTTATCAATGACTGGAAATTAATAATTGTCAAATACGCATCAGCCCCTTGCCTGTATCAAGAGCAGTCCTAGATGAGGGTAACTTGTATTTTTCCTACCTTAATTTGAGACATGAAAGAAGGTGAGCAATATTTTATGTCACCTGAAATTTCTGCTCTGTTGGAACATTGGAGTCCCACCACTGTCCCAAGGCCTGTTCAATTTAAATATGCATCTCTTTAGTCTATGATGCCTATTTAGTTCTGCTATCTTGATAGTAAATGCTTATACGTAAATATATATTTATGTAACAAATATAATGCAAAATGATAAACATAAATGCATTTCTTAGGCTAGAAATATTACCTGGATGTTTTATTTCTCCATCTCCTTTCTGGAACTGTTAGCATATGTTAAACCTTAAGTAGTAACTTAGTATTTTTGAATACTTTTGACTTAATGCCAATAGTAAGCTAATTATATTTTGAAAAATCACAGAGTACAACAGGGCTATTGAATTAAGACATAATAAAAATTTCTATGATTTTCAAATATTTTCTTGGAAGTATTTTTGGTGTGTGTATGTGTGTGTGCATATATATGAGTATAAGTATAAAAATAACACTCAGTATATAAGACCTTTAAGGTATATTTCAAAAATGTCACTAAGTGCCTTGTCTTTGAGGTACAGAGAATGGTCTACTGCATAATTATCACAGCATAGACCATGCAAGCAGAAATATACTTAACTTGCAAGATCAACTCCAATACACCAAGATCTCAGTAGCTCAGTATGTAGGCAAGTGTGACAGGATTGGTGTATATATTTCCTTTTCTGGGACAATTAGTTTTCCCTGCCACAGCTTGAAGCAACTAAGTATGTAAGAAGCATATTTGACTCTAATGTGGTATCTTATGGGAGCATAGTTGTTTATGTTAAACCAGACTTCATTCTCCATTGTTTCTTCCAATGTTCTTTTAATACTTAAGGATGAATGTGATGAAGTGACTTGACGTTTGTGTATCATGTTCATAAACATTCATACAGAAGGGTCCCTGTGGTCGACGGTGCTCAGAGCCCTTCTGGAGATGCAGTGTGGAGCATCCCTCAGTACTCAGAGGAATCTCCCTCCACTTTACTCCTCTGCTTGTTAAACACATTAATTGCATTTGAAACTGTCTCTGCGTCAGTGGTCATTACTCATTAGCCTGTCTGCCCAAACCAGTGTGTCGACTTGAGGATTTACTGTGACAGTGAAGGGCTCCTGAGAATCAATGTCAGAGATCATGAGGACAAAGCCTCGTTAAGCTGCAAACAGCTCATGCAAGTGAGCAAAGAAACACTGGTAAGAAAGGAAGTTTGGGAAGCACAGCAAGCAAATGTTAGAAGTACTTTGACTTTAGTAAAACTCTCTAAGATTTTATTGCTTTGATAACCTCTACTCTGATATTTATTTACCTATTTCCTTCCTTCTTTCCTCTCTCTCTTTCTCTCTCGCTCTCTCTCCCTCCCTCTTTCTTTTATTTATGTGTATGGTACTAGGGATTGACCCAGGGCCTCAAGTATGTTAGGCATGTACTCTTGCACTGAGCCCCAGTTCTTTTTATTTTCTCCTTGAGATAGGGCCCCACTATGTAACCCAGACTAGCCCGTAACTCAAGGTATAGCCCAGGCTCATCTCAAACTGGAAATTCTCCCATTTCTTCCTCCTGAGTGAAGGGATTATATTTTTTTCATCAAAGTAGATTTGTCAAGGGAAAATATATATATTCCTGGTATGTGGATAAAATGCAAGACAATTTTTGATTGTTGTTTAGTTGTTTTTGAGATAGGGTATCATATAGCCCCAGCTGGCCTCCAACTTGCTATCTAGCTGAGGATGACCTTGAACTGATCCTTCTGTCTCCACCTCCCAGTCCTAAGGTACAGTTGTGCATGACCATGTTGTTTTATGCAGTGCTGGGGATTTTAACACAGGACTTCAAGCATGATCCATAAGTACTCTACCAATTGAACTATATACTCTCTCTCTAACAATTTATTTTAAGACTCTTGAAATGAAGGTATGTTAGTAGCACATCCCCCTCTCTCTGCTGGGAGGAGAGGTAGCAGGGATTGGCCAGGGTGGCCAATGAGAACAAGGAGACAATATAAACATGCTAAGTTTAGAGGTTGCATCATGAAGGGAGGGTGCCGAGAATGAACTAAAGAGTGTTACCAGCCAAGTAGAGTGGACAAAGATGAACTGAAGTATTTGGTTCTTTTCACTGCACGTTTGGATGAGAAACAAAGGGAGAAGCAGTTTGGAATGTCAAAATAGTCATTAGATGGTAACCAATGCCAGAAAGATAATTTAACACCCAAACAATCATCATAGAATGTGCAACTATCCATTCTTCCAACTACAAGAACAGACACAGGTTCTAAATATTGTGACTGACAGACAAGAAGTGAGGTAACCTGAAGGGTGTGCAGTGTAATGCTAACTCTTAACTAAGAAAGCAAAAATGGGACATCCAATTGTTGCCTTTAAATTGCCATTGTCAATGGCATGTTTAATTTGTGACCCCCATTAAGCTCCCCAGTGTCAAAAGTTTCACCGAAAGTTTTGCCGGGCTGGAGAAATGGCTCAGTGGTTCAGGCACTTGCCTATAAAGCCTAAAAACCCGAGCTCGATTCCCCAGTGCCCACATAGGGCCAGATGCACAGAGTGGCACATACATCTACATTTGCAGTTGCTAGAGGCCCCATATGACCAGTTTCTCTCCCTCTCTCCTTCCTTCCCTCTCTCTCTCTGTCTCCGTGAAAATAAATAAATACCACATATATATGAAAGTTTTGAAATGGAGCAGTGTCATGCAACAGTCCTGCAGAGATGAGAAAACTGAACTAGTTTGTTCAAGTCATGTTTCCAATTTCATTTACTTTCCAGTTAGGATGATAAACTTGGATAAAGAGGTAGATCAATCAATTAAGGCATAGATGAGATGGGGAATCCAGTGGTTAGAATTTAGCAAGAATTGCATCAGACCCTGAGCATGGATTCCAGTGTTGTTACTCACTGATTGCATAGACTGTGGCATGGCCCTGGCAGTCCCTGGATTTAGCTTCCTCTTCAAAGGATTTTATGAGGATTAAATGAGATAATGCATGCACCGTTTAAGATACTACCAAGCTGTTATATTCTGGATGCTGAATATCACCTAAGGTTCATATGTGAAGGCCTTAGGCTTCAGGGTGCCATTACTGGGAGGTAGTGAAATCTGTAGGAAATGACACTTTACAGGAGGTCCTTGGGTCATGGGGAACATGCTTTGGAAAGGGATTGGGGGGAACCAGTTGGTTCTTTTTCTTTTATGCTCTGGCTTGTGATAGCAGTGATTTGCTTTTGCCACAAGGTGTTTTTGCAAGAGGCCCAAAGCCATGTCAGTTCATATTCGACTAGAATCCCCAGAACTCTTAAAGTTAATTATCTAAGGTATTTCATTAGAGTGGCTGAAAGTTGACCAATACACAAGTAGACAGTTAGTATTCAATAAATGTTCATTGTTACGAGGTATTGAAATATTTAAACTGTATATCACATCTCCCCATTCTTGCTCTGTGGGGCAATTAAGTCTCCTTATATGGCATTGACTCTCTGTGGGAGTCCTACCTCTAATCCTAACCTTGCCATGATTCATAAGAAGGTACTCAGTGTCTTCAGTCTCAGATAGTGTCCATGACTCTCCAAGCTTTGCTGGCCCTCTGAATTTTATAAGAATAGAATTCATAGAATTCTCTCTGTCTTTGTCTTTCTCTCCCTCTCCCTCTCTCCTCCCTACACTCTTTCTCAATTGTGATATTTGGGATTGAAGCTTGAATTTAGGACCTGAAGCATGCTAAGCAAGCTCTTTACCATGGGGCATATACCCAGCTTTCTTTCCCCCTTTAAAAACAAATTGTCAAACTGGTCTCACTTTACCCAGACTGCTCTTGAACTCACTCTACAGCCCAGGAAGGCCTTACACTTGTGTTCCTCCTGGCTCAGCCCCTGAGTAGCTGTGATAAATTCTGCATCATTAGGCCCAGTGCAGAATTACCTCTTGATCAAACTCATAATTCATCTGCTTTCCTCCTGCTTTAGCTTCTCCCAGTACAGGATGACAGGTGTATAGTACCTCCAGGCTCTTCATACACTTTTTAAAAAAATAAAATATTGGGTGTGACAGTTTTTTTGTTGTCAACTTGACTTTTTTAGTAATCTTGGGTGTGTCTCTGAGGATGTTTACAGGAAGGCAGCCTCTCAGCAGGGGGCAGGATGTAAGGAGGCTCAGAGAAGCTAGAAATGAACATCCCTTCCTGGGAGGGCAGGGCAGGAAGGAAATTCCAGAGACTCAGGAATCCAAAGTCTGTGACAGGGTTTCAGGACCCCACCCTAAGGCTACATAAAGGGGAAAGAAATCTCCTCTCCCCTCCCCCATGTTTTCTGTTTTCTGTGTGTGGTATTATTGATGGCTTCTCTCTCTCTCTCTCTCTCTCTCTCTCTGTTTCTCTCTCTCTCTCTCTCTCTCTCTCTCTCTGCTTAGGCCTGTGAAAGGGGGATAGCCTCTTTCATTATCATTATTATGGAACTTCACCTGGATCTATAGCTTCAATAAATCCTTTCCTCCCATAACTGTGCTTGGTTTGGAGATTCATCCCAGTGGCATGTGGCTGACTACAACAGGGGTTAAGAAAATGGCTCAGTGGGTAAAGTACTTACTGTCAAGGTAGACTAACAACTCTACTCAAGCTCAAATCTCCAGGACCCACATAAAGCAAGAGGAGAGAATGAGGATGGGGTGGAGAAAGCTGAATCCTTAAATTCTCAGGCAACCTAGGCTAGCATATGTAGTGACAAATAGCATGAGAAACCCTGGCTCAAGCAAGGTAGAAGGCGAAGGCCAATGTCAAGTTTTTCTCTCACCTCCACATGTGTGCTTTGACATGTGAACATCTATATTCATATACATAAAAACACACACATATACACAATCACTTGATTGGCATTTTCCAAATATTTCTATCAGTTTATGGCTACCATTCAGCTGGTACTAGATCATTTTGTTCTGAAGAAAATAGGTTTGGATATTTGTTTGGCCCTAATCCATCTATCTTTGGTGTGTCACAGAACATTAGCTATCCATTGATGTCCATTTTTCTCTTATATAAGGTCTTTATTTTCTAGGTTTTCATGTAGTTTGTGAACCATGAGAACAAGCTTGATATTGACACTTGAGGAGAAGTTAGGCTTGCCAATGTGGGGCTGTGTGTGGGGGATTAAAAGAGCAGATGCGTGCCATCCATGTGCATCATCCTTCCAATATTTGAAGCAACCTTACACCTTCATGTGGAAGATGTAGAATTTCTGTTAACCATGTTTTCTGCATGACTGTAGAAAAGAGACACCGTGCAACAAGGTATTGTCTTTGGATAATAGACAGCTGATGTATGAGCTTATATTACACTGAAACTATAGCATGCTTGGGCTATTTATTCCAGCAGGTTAGCACATTCCAATTTAAACAAACACCCTATGTTAAAATTACACACTCTTACTAAAATTACCAGGGAAGAGAGTAGCTTTGCTTCACTTAAGTATTTACTTATTGAGTCAAGGCCTCTTATAATGCATTGCTTGGAAGTATGACAGTGACTACATATGTATGACTATATATGTGTGTATATATATATATAGCATTTATATAAATACATAAATACATGCATACCACAGCATTGTACTTATATACATGCATAAATATACACACATACACACATGTATATGAGACACACTATGTCATATATATATATATATATATATATATATATATATATATATCCATAGTAAGATAACATTTTTTAAAAGATGCAACTTAGCTATCTTGTTCAATTTTTTAATATCATATGATTAAAATTCCAAAGAACCATTAATCCAGCAGAACAACATAATTTTGATTTCAAACATGACTCAATGATACAGGTACTTCAAGTTTTGTTGTCCAAATTTCCAGTAGGAAAATGATACTGTAAAAATAGTTACAGTCCTTACCTGCTAAAGATGACATGTTGATAATGATGCCACCATCACCTCCATTTTGTTTACTCATGTAATCCAACCCAAGATAGGTTCCACCAATAACAGAAACCTAGTACATAGGCATAAATGAAAAAAAATCAATACAATCATTAGCCTTCACCATATGCTCACACACTAAATATCATTGATAATTTAGATAACTAAGGAAGAGGTTTGAAAGCATTATCAATGAAGTGTGTTTTAAGGTTTAAAAAAATCTAAAGTATTGAACCAGAGTTTGCTCTTTTGTTTGCTGAACATTTGTTATATTTCTCTAAAATCTCTGTTATCCAATAGATTTTAGAATATACCTTTAATCTAGTAGTGTAACTTTAAATAAACTCTCAGAAATCTTAAAGAATTCAATTTACTTTTTTCTTTCCAAAATAGTGAATATAAAACATTTAGCACTAATATCTACGTAGTCTATATTCAGCTATACCTTTTAATTTATGTAGTTCTCATGTTTTATTATTTGAATACTTCATAGTAGAGAGCCTCAATTTTCCAAACATTTATTTATTTATTTACTTTCAAACAAAGAGACAGAGACAGAAGGAGAGAGAGCAAATAAGGTAGAGAGATGAGAGAGAGACAGAGACAGAGACAGAAAATGGATGTTGCCAGGGCCTCCAGCTGCTGCAAATAACTCCATATGCATGCACCACTGTATATCTGACATTATGTGGGTACTAAGGAATTGAAACTGGGTCATTAGGCTTTGCAGGCAAGTAACTTAACCACTGAGATACCTCTCCAACCCCCGGTTTTTATTTTCTACTTTACTTTTTAAATCTACTTTTAAATTTTAATTTATTTAAATTTTATTAGTGTATATTAATAAAGATATATGTCTGTCATGTAAATTCCATTCTTCTTGACAGTGATAGGCTTATGATCAAGGATATGACCCATTTGGGGGCCAGCAAGACCGCAAGGGTAAACAATTGGAGGTGAGAGCGAAGAATAATAATATCTGATGAAAATTTTTTCTGTTCTTAATAAAAATGGAAAGAAATGGTTTCATTGTTTCTAGCACACTGTTTTATATATGTGTTATAAATGCAGTGGACAGTTTACTGCTAATGTTTTATATATAAATATCACTACATATATATAGCATTTATATAAATACATGCACCCTATAGCATTATATGTATATACATACATAAATATACACACATGCACACACATATATATGAGATACACTATGTCATATATATCCATAGAAAGATAAAAGGTGGCAGGTGGATAGATCCAGTGATACCACTGATCTACAGAATAAATTAGTTATGAATAGTTGGTTTTGGTGAAATCACAGAACTGTTTTCTTCTACTTTTTATAGAAGTTTTCTGCTACATAGCCATGTGCTTCAGACGTATCTTTTTTTTAATTTTATTTCTATTGATAATAGCTTTCCTTATGATAATTCACTGTTTTCCTGTCACCTTGCCTTTCCTGCTTTTATTTTGACATTTTAAAATTTACTTAGCCAGATGTTGTGACTCACACTTGTAATCCCAACATTCAGAAGGCTGATTGTGAGTTCAAGGCCATCTTTTCTACATAATCAGTTCAGGAGAGCCTGTGCTGAATGAAACCCTGCTTCAAAAACCCAATTACTACTACCAGAAATGAACTGTGAGGTAAAACTGATATGAAATCTCATTTTTTCTTTAATATTTCAGTACTTCAGTACTTCTCCCTCTTCTAATTTGGTCTTCTGAAAAGTGAAACATTTCCTTTTGACATCTTAATACCATTTTTTTCATTTTTTATAATAGTGCACAGAAAATAACTTGGTAGGTCATGAGTCTGAAACTGAAAACACATATTGGTGTCTCTCTTCTTTGTATTCTAGAAAAAGTTCTTTCTTGGCAAGTATTCAGGAAAACCTTTTTCTTCCTAACAGTAGTTCTATAACAATAAAAGTAAGTTTAATATTCTATTCATTTATGCCATTTTAAAATCTATTATTAAGTACTCATAAGAGGAATGAAAAAATCATGATTCCCTTCAAAAAAGAAAAAGGAAAATATTTATTGCTTACATAATATGGAAAACAACTCTACATGACTGAGATTACTAAAGTCAGTTAGGTTCTGTTACATTCTGCCCGAAGTCTTCAGCATGTCTGAACAGAATTTCAGTTTACACACATTGGTGCTAAGCTATTATTCTCAGATGAAAGCTTTCCTGACAGTCTGCATTTGTATTTGCAGAACCTAGAAGGTGTAGCAAGACAGAAAAATTGAGAAGGTTCAAGCTTTAGTTTTAATATTTTTTAAAAGCAAGAATTTGCTTTCATGTTTTTGCTAGAAGAGGCCAAAGATATGTTTCCCTCATCCATCAAAGTTTAAGGACTGAATAACTTTTCAAATGAAAATGTCCATGGAAGAATCTTCAACTCACAGCTAATGTTTTGCTTGTGCATAATGATATTTTCAGTTCTCCTTTACTACAACAATTCTTAGCAATATTTTCCTTGTCCCAGATCATATCCATACACACATATGTATATATATAATATATATTTACATACATATACATATATATAGTAGAGGAATTGTTAGAAAAAAATCCCATAATCAACCATTTCCTGCTAATTTTTTTTATCATTGAGTAATTTTTCTATTTCTTATAGATTGGATAACTATTTCAAGCATCTAGAAAAAAATTCCAGACATTTCTAGATATAAATAAAACATTTCTAGAAAATAAATCAAGCCTATGGTATGATTTTAATCTACATTGAGAATGTGGCTAAGGTTCTGTATAATTGATTCTTAAAGCAATTTTGAATTTAACTTTGCATAGTTTGAGAAGAAACTCTTCAATTATGGACAAAAATGATCAAATTAACACATTTATTAAATAAACTTGTTGTTACAAGCAAAATTTTACATGTAATACTGAAAAGGTGATTGTATAATATTCTAAATTTTCACTCATTTTTATACTCTGTAACTTAAGACCACTCTTCTCAATTCCCTTATACTGGGAGTAACCATCCAGTAACGACGACAAAAAGACAACTGGTAATATCCAAATTATTTAACTCTCTTCTGGTCAAGAATCATGCATTCCTACAACCACACTTTTTCCTCATGACTGACATTTCTAACCCTATATTCACTTCCCTCTTTTCTCTGGTACTTCTTGGTTACTATTCTTACAGTATAGTAAATCAGAAAATATCTGGGCATCCAAACTATGCAACTTTCCTCTCCAATGTCCTCTTGTTTCACTCACCCTATTCTGAAAGGACATAATTTCAATGACTACATCTTTCTAAAAACAATTTTCACATGCAGTCTGAATTTAAAAGAAACTTTCCTCATTTTAGTGCTAAATATCATTGACTTTCCTTTTGTTCGAAATATTTATAATTTAGCAAACTCTGCCTAATACATTTCAAGTTTACCTTTAGATATTATAGAGTAGCAATGCCAGGAAATAGTTACTAATGTAGTTTGTAACCAACATCCTTGGGGGATGGCAAAAGGGAACATTCGAAAGAACAATGCTTCTATCTAACCCCTCAGCTTTTCATTGGCAGTCCAGTAAGGCAGAGGAATCCTGCTCATAAACAGTAGTGAACCAATGTGCGTTCAAACACTTAGAAGCTGTGTACTATAAGCTTCACATAAACTATGGTCCTTTGCTCCATGTTCCTCAGAGGTAGAGGGGTTATCTTCCACAAAATTGGAAATTCAAGATCAGAGAAATTAAGTAAGAGTTCATCAAAGGTTAGATTCACAGCTGAACTTTCTTCATGACTAATTCCAAATGTGTACTTTTATCAGAGAAAATTTTAGTCTACTAGGTGATTTCAGGAAAAAGTAAAGTCATTAATAACCACCTAAATATGTTTAATTTTTATTCGAATATATCAAAAGATGCACTATATGTCAGTTATAGATCCAAATTAGAATATAATTCCCACTCGAATGGGGATAAGGTACTTACATTTATTAAAGCTTCCAAAAAGTAAAAGAAGTGCATTACAGAATTGCCTTAGCGATGGACAAGGTTAAGTCCACTATTGAGGCAGTTAGGGTGACTGGGTCCTTTGAAAGTTAAAGCAGGGAATGACCTTGAGCTTGACTTTGCAATCTTCACCTTGCTAGAGGTCGGTGAAGGATCTGGATTCTCCTTATTGCTTGCTGCCTAAATGAGTTCCCTAGATCTCTCTTTCCATCAACAATTTGATTCCCTCCATAGGAAGGTGTTCCCCTTTCCTAGAATTAAGATTCCTGGTATGATTAAATCTGAACTTGTCATTGTGGTTGGTTAGTTCAGCCCCAAAACTTGGCATCCTGGCTGGTAAGCTCAGCCCCCATTCAGAGCCTATAAATGACCCCGATTTGGGTCCCTAGGAGAACTTTAACCTCTTCTGCTTTCTCATGGGCAGAAGCTCTTCATAACCTCTCTTCCTTCCTTTTCTTTTTTTTCCTTAAATATATATATTTATTGTCCATAATGAGTTACATTATTCAGTGGACAAACAATGAGTTGTTATCCCCAATTCCCCAATGCCCCCTCCCCATCCCCAATCAGCTGGATATCCTCTGTGGGCCATCTGGATCAGTCCTTGTGGCAGGGGACCATGTATAGTCTAGTACTCAACCCAGTCCTCCTGTCCCAAGTGTGTTGATACTGAAGGGTGCCATGCTTCTGGATAGTCTCCCCCACCACTGCTCGAACAATCTTTTCTTTCTTCCTTTTCTTAATATAATAAACTCTCTCAAAACTTTACTCTCTGGCCTGTGGGTTTCAATTCTTTGCATTCATATGACAAGAATGTTGGGACACCCAAAAATTCTCATTTCATAGCAGTGCCATATGACTTTGGCGAATTAGCGGGGAACCCCCAATTCCTGTGTCATATTGGTACATTGATGGGGAACCACAAAATTCCAGTTTCACTACCATATTGCCAGGATGACCTTCAATAATTATTCAAAGACTTATTCTTTCTCAAATCCCTGGTGCTCTCTGAGGACCTCTGTATAATACTGCTGCTCCTGGCTTCCTCCTTCGTCTGAAGCACAGAACAGTCCAGTGGAACAAAATTTTAGTGTCCTTTTGTGAGAAGAGTGATGAAGTCAGCAGAGTGAAGAATAAGGAATGTGTGAGTGTGGCAGCTAATAAAAGTAGAAAGACACAAGAGACTGGCAGTGCTCAACTGTTGTTGGCAAATTACCTGAACAGTGTGCTGAAACACTACCAATCATGGCGTTGTTCCATTAAAGATTAATTGAACTTCTACTCTGTAAGGACATACAAGAATAGTTTTCTGCCTTGAAAGAACTTATGGTTTCCTAGCATAGAACAGTTCTGATAGAACTATGCAGAGAACTACCCATGACAATGGTCGAAATGTGATGCATGAGATTTCTGAGGAAAGAGGAAGGGAGCTGAACATTAGTGTAGCAACCATGGAGCCCCGATTTTAACCTTCTGCACATAAACAAAAGATAACAGAGGAGAAAGAGGGAAGGGTAAGCGGAGAAGGGGGTGCTGCTTTCAATCCCCAGAACAGAAACAAAACCATGCAAAGCTGAGGGAGGGTAAGAAGAAGAAGATAAGAAGAGTGAAGAAGTTCTTCAAAGCAGATGTCGCTCTCCAACAGTAAGCATGAACAGGGAAAATCTTTCCCAAGGACAATCATGGAATTGCACAAGTCCAAGGGAAAAAATAGTATGCAGAACAACAGGACAAAGGTTAAAGAAAAAAATGAATGAGCCATAAATAAATATTTACCTTGCCCTAGCAGAGATAATCAATTAGGAAAAACAGATTGGTCAAACTAATTTATCTTTGCAGTGGGCGTAGGTAGAGAGAAGGGGAAGTAAAACGCTTTTAGAATCTATATGGGTAACAAAGTTCATGTCTTGCTCTCTCTATATATATAAAATTAAGCAAATGTTAATAATACCTGAAGTTAAGCAACAAGTGGCAGGTCAGCATATCCCACCAAAAAATTCAAGCTAGCTGAATTTCAATGTGGACCTATCCAGGCGAGGTAGGAGTAACCAAAGGTTATAAGAAAATTTCCCTGGCTTTCCAGAATTTCCTATTTGCTGATAATCTGGGTACTTTCCAGATGTTTATACACAGTCGACATTAAAGCAAATTATGTCCTCTTAGTTGGATGAAGACAAATTATTTAAATCCTGCACCTCTGTGATAGTGGCCTCGTTTCCGTGCTTCTAAATAGTGATTCTTGTCATTGCATACTATTTCTGACAGCTGATTTCTAAGGTAGCAGACACAACAGGTGTCCCTTACAAATGCACTGAGAATAGGAGCATTATACTGTAATGACATTTATTACTATTTGTAGTAATTATTGGTAGAATTATTAAAAATGTCATTGGCAATAGGGAAGGTATACAACTATTGTAGTTTGTGTTCTCACTGGGAAAGTTAGGCTCAAAAATATCCTTATGACTTCAAGAGGGTTCAGAAAGTGGCAGAAGTCTATAAAAATATAACCTTAAAAATTCATACAGTTTTTAAATGGATGTGTTTTCAAAGTTTTTGTTTTATCAGGTAACCAATGATGTAATGAAATATGCTTCTTAAGTCAGAGGTGAACACTGAAGATAATTTTTTTTCTTAACAACAGAAAAAAATCAAAGCCATCCAATAGATTTAAAAAGAAAATAGAAAAAAATAGTAAAAATCAAGTAGAAAACAGCATTAAAGTCTAAAATACAAATGTAGAAATAAACATAAGTGGCTAAAATTTGTAAATATTAAAATGTAGATGCTCTTGGATGCAGTTTTCAAAACAAAGGAATAGAAAAAGAGATACCTGCATAGATGTTAATCAGAATAAAATATTTTACTACAATTAATCTGGAAATATAGGCTGAATCATAACTATTACAAGCAGCAAATAGAGACATAACTTAGGAAAATCCGAGACTGAGCAGAAATTTAGACTCTGAATAGTATTAGTGTACAGTATATGAGGCCAATGGCCAGAATTATTGAAGATGCTAGGAAAATTGACATTTGTCATTTGATTATGAATACCTTTTGTTCAAAATCTGACAGATCAAGGAGATACAATTAAGCCAATGTGTAATCAACACCCAAACAAAACAGGTACATTATAACAAAAGAGAAATATAGGATATTATAGTCAGAGGCACAATTATAAATTAGGTTTAACTAAGAAAAAAATCAGTGATGAATTGCATATTGATATACCATAATGGAGAAAGATTTGGTGAGGGATTAAGTATGCTGTATGGTCAAAAAATGTTCTTGCAGAAAGCCAGAAGTGGTGGCACCTGTCTTTAATCTCAACACTCAGGAGGCAGAGGTAGGAGAATTGTTATGATTTCAAAGCCAGCCTGGGACTACAGAGAGAGTTCCAGGACAGCCTGGGATAGCGTGAAACCCTACCTTGAAAAAAAAGCAAAAAACAAAAA